>ML843958.1:19336-57456 GCA_009831015.1 Picea engelmannii | reverse complement strand
ATGGTCGAAATACATTAACAATATTTACTGATGTGCCAAACAAGTGAGCCTAGGGACTAGAAATCGGGAGGAGCCATCTGCAACAATAACAATTGTCTCACCGAGGCAGGCATACCTATGCTCGGGAAAAAATAAAATCATGGCTACCAATCAAATACATTATAGATCCATGTCATATAACTATATAAAGTGTAGCCATGAACAATACACACTGGAGCTACATCTCGAAATCAAAAAGATATACATGTAGAGTATCCATCTTCTTAGAAGCTGATAAGGCCTGATGGTTGGAGATGAGGTCTTCAGAGATCGAGCACCAGCTTCAAAATATTCAAAACTTGGGTAGGTGTGTAATATGAGTGTACAAATTCACTACCCAGAGGTCTTCAAGGGCTCATCAGTCATGGGCTAGAGAATCTTGATGATCAGACTGAAGGCTTTATTGATATTGAAAAAAGACTTGATTGGACGTTCGGGATGGTTGGGTATCAGGGAAAGAGACAAACTGCAGAGGGGCCAAATCAGGCTTGGTAAAAACCTCCCTTGGACAACAACACTACAAATGATGAGACTTAGGCAGCATGGCATTAACATAAGTTTACGAGGCAGGAGGCAACACAAAGTCTCCATATGTTTGGAAGAATAACCAAATGGAGGAGGACATAGCTCTATGTAGTGAGAACAACTTCCTAAGGTCGTATTAAATCCCAAAGTTTGATGAACAAATGGACAGATGTTCTTTATCGAAGAGAGAATTATTGTTCTACTGATAAAGAAAGAACTTTTCCCTTCCTCTTTTTGGGGTATATTTGTTTTTTTTGTCTTTTTCAATGATTTTGGGAAAAAGAATGAAATAATGTTACGTTACAATGGAGGAATGAGTGTTACAAACATACAAGTTCAAGGTGCAAGGACAAGATTGATGTTCAGAAAAATGACACTTGGGAAAAATCCTCTAGGGTCCAAAGGTGTCAAGACACAGAGACAAAGTGCTACAAGGCTTGCGTATAAGGTATGCTTCAGATGGTTCAGTTGAGAGAAACATGGATCCGTCATTAGGAAAAATATGTGGGCATGCAAATGCGATTAATAAAACACACAATTGTAACGTCCTTTGATGTGAGTTTAATGAGCCCAGAGAAGGTAATCTTGGTGGTTTTTCATATTTAGAGAGTCTGGAAAACATAAAAGGAGACTCCACTGGGGTACCTTTTTCAAAGGTAGTCTAGTCGGTTCGAAAAAGGGGTAAAATAGCACTGAAAAGACGTCTATTCAAAACCATTTTAACGAGTGTGATAAAGACAAGATCACTCAGACATTTTTTCATTTTTAAGGAGTCTTAAAAAATCTTAACTATGGACTCCATCAGGAATGTTCTTTTGGACCATTTCAATGAGTGTGAAAGAATAATGTCACTCGATGATCTTTTCAATTTTAGGGAGTCTGAAAAGAGCTTAACTATGGACTTTGTGGGGGATCATTTTTCATACATTTAGTCCCTCGGGCCTGAAAAAGGGTTAAAATGATACCTGATAGTACTCTTCTAGAGAACTGAAGTTCCTTAGAGTATACCTTTGTTCGTACAATTGACCATTCAGACTGAAAAAGGGGTAAACTACCACCAGACAGACGTGACTTCAAATTTCAATTTAATGAGCATGAAAGGCCACAAGATCTCTCGACAATATTTTCATGTTTAGAGGGTATGAAAAGGGATTAAAATAAGACCCATGTAACGAACGTTCTTTTGGACCAATTTAATGAGTGTAAAGAAAAAAGGTCACTCGACAATCTTTTCATCTTTAGGGAGTTTGAAAAGGGCTTAAAGAAGACTCCATGGGGGATACAACTCATGTATGAAACTAGTTCAGGTAGATCCCACTGCTAGGCTCAGACTAGGAGTCTCTTCGATAATCAACTTGGGAATTCTCCGAAAAGGGAAGAAAACAAAAACCATGATGTAAGCCCTCCTGCGGGATAGAAATCGTAGTCATGGATTCAAGGATAGCCTCATCTAAAGGCCCGCCCATGTGAAGCATTAAAATGGTTAAAGTAGTCATTTTAATGCTCCCCATGTGAAGCCCCCGATGAACCTCCTTTTAAAGTAATCCTTTTAATGCTTTCACATATGTTATAACCATAATTTACACCAAAAATGCTTACCTGGCATCAAGCCATCTCAGATTCCTTCTTTGCCAAAGAACTACTAAATAAATCTTTTTAAAAACACTTTTTATAAAGGCCCATGCACCCTACTCTATTACTGCACACGTGTACATGCTAGTTGACCCAAAACAGCCCACGTGTACCTACAAAATCACGAAAAAAGGAAAGTTGTCGATGAAAAACACATCTTTGGGTGAGTTAACCGAACCTTCCAACCATTCATGGCCAAGGGTTCATCCAAATACCTAACTTCTTCTAGACTACAAAATAAGGGTTATGGATCCCATTTGGAAGAGGAGAATCATAGTAAAGAAACTATGCCCGATTGCACATTCGTTTGTCCCAACCCTTTAGCCATATTTGTGTAAAGAGAAAGATAGATGAAACAAGTTGAAATACAATTGAAGAGAATCCCAAGACCAAGTTCATGGAGCAGAGGCCAGCTTCATCATTGTAAGTTTATTTTTTGAAGTTAATAATAAAGAAATACTTTTCCCATCCCACCATATGAGGTTTTCATGGTTTATTGCATACTTGTTTATTGAATCTCTAACCCATTAATCGATACATCAAATGCATGTGGAGTTTGTTCTTTGTTTTGTGTGAATGCAGGTCAGCCTTGGGAGGAGAGATGCAATCAAAAAGTGATCAAGCGTGAGGAAGGATCTACATCAAATGCCCGAAATAAGGTTAGCTCACTTGATCTTCTTAACTATGTATTTGCTTAAGAATAATGGGGATTAGGTCTGGGACAATGGTAGAAAATAGAAATCTTTGGGTCTTTAATGCATGCATAATTAAACCCTAAGTGATAGTCTGTAGAGGGATTTCCCACTCACAATAGAATTGGCGACCATAGAGGGGAGATCTCTAGGATTCCTAGGAATATTTCCAGGTATTTTTAAGAACTGGTTTCATTTTCTTGTTTTTAAAGTTTCTGCAAAAGTCTAAGCTAACAGAGATTCTGGTCTTCCATACCAGTTATCTCTATTTCTTTGCTTGACTATATTTTTTTTTCGAGACCCACAGAGGTACATGCAACCTGTATAAGGTTTGCATGCGTGTACCCACACATTGCATTCTCATAGCCCCCATGTACACACTAGCTGAGGAGGTGATAGTCGCATGTATGATTCCAGAAAATTTCTTTTAAAGAGGTAGTCATCCTCTTCCCTGTCATAATTAGCCCTTCTCAAGGGTTTTTTGGAACTCTTTCTAGTCTTTGTTATTTGCAGTCTATAGCTTAGGTTTCACCTCGGATTGGTTTGTTCTATGAAGTTTTCCTTGAATTGTTTTCTTTTTCTGTTAAAGTAAGTCTTTGAGTCTTCAAGAGATTTTGGTTCTCAGTACTAGTAGTCTTGCCTAGGCTATCTTGCTTGGCTTTTTATTTGTCTCAAAGTTTTATATATACATGTGGCCTGCATAAGGCCAGCACGCGTGTACACGGGCTCTGACTTTACATAGCTCGGGTGCACACGCTTGTTGTGGAACTGTTAGTAGTTTGCTTGTGGAGAGAATTTTTGTTGAAGGTAAGATAGTCATCCTTTCCTTTTACAAGAATTATACCTCTCAGGTTTGGGTCTCTATCATAGTGGTCAGTAACTTAGGTTTGATCACATCAATAACTTTCTTTTTTCATTTAGAAGTTTTCCTCAAAATTTTCCTTTTATAGGATTTTTAGACAAGTGTGAGAGTCCAATTTTAATTTGCTTGTGTGTGATTTTTTAAGGTGACTCTTTGCGATTTGCGCTTAGGCTAGAAAGTTTTCTTGGTTTTGACTTGTTGATATTTTTCCTTTTTTCTTTGTGAGCATTCAAATAAAATAAAAAAATCTTTTATTTCTTTGTTGGTTAAAAAGTGTTGTTTTGCATTAGTAACCAGGGAAAAGTATTTTCTTTCATAGGTTATTGATGGTTTACTTAGATCATAAGTAGCTCATAGTCGAGTGAAATCCTACTTTGAGTTTGTTGTTCAAAGATCTTAGAATTTTTTTTATGTTTGAAAAGTTGTTTAAGAGTTAAGTGAAGTAAAGGTTTTTGTTTCCAGCTTTCTGTTTATTTCTCTTTCGTCTTTCAAACATCACTATTTTCACTTTCATAACCTTTGAATTAATACAAGCCATAAAAATTAATGCTAAATCTAAAATTCATTAGAATTTTTATGTTTGTAGGGTCAACCAAGTAGTTTAGGGTTAGGGCCTTGAATTAGGTTGGAGAGGAAACTCTTCAAGGCCATTAAAATCAAACATTGGAGTCTGAGTTAGGGATTGTCAAAGTTCAGTATCGTAAAAGTTATTCGGGAGCCCCCTCTAACACAGGGGATAAACACGAGGTCATGTGTGGAAAGGTAGCAGAGATAACCCCTCCAAAGTTGGAGAAATCGTAGTGGAGAA
Organism: Picea engelmannii; assembly: GCA_009831015.1. Taxonomy (NCBI): domain Eukaryota; kingdom Viridiplantae; phylum Streptophyta; class Pinopsida; order Pinales; family Pinaceae; genus Picea; species Picea engelmannii. The sequence goes on along the minus strand of ML843958.1, from coordinate 52,898 downwards.
CAAATATAGAGGGCTTGTCTTGGGATTCTGTCGATTGCATTTTCCATAGGGCTTCGTGGGTCTCAAATCCATTCGAGGTCCTCATTTGTCTTCCATACCACTTTCTTTCGATACCCTTGATAGGTTTTGGGCTCAATACCCTACTCATTGTGGTCTACCTGACTTTTGACTGTACCCACCTGGTGACTGTTCATGCACTGGCAAACTAGTTGCCTATCTTTTTAGGGACATACACATGTGACTGTGGGGGTATACTGATGTACCTAGGAAAAACAGCGGGCCACACTTTGCATAGTATACCTGAAGGGTGCTTCCATGTTCGAGTTACACTTGCACCAATAATTTTCTCTAGTGTTGGTTGATGTAACTATTCTTCCAATTAGTTTAGTGTTTTCTTGTTTTATCTTATAGGGACTTTTTTAGTGTGTGTTGTTTTTTGAATGAATAGACAGCCCTATAGTGTCCTTGATCTTCTCACATAGTGGAGGATCATGAGCTCCACCGGTCACAAAGGCTTCTGGGCCTATCACCGGTTACACTCGAGCCACCCCCATTGTTGTTCCTAACTTTATACTTTAAGGCTGTAAAGTATATTGTTAAGGCATCCATAAAGGTAAAGGTAATTAAAGGATAAGAATCAAAAAGAAGGGTAAAGAAGAATCAAATTCTCAATTGTCTATGTCTAGCTTCCCGTTGTTCTTGGATGCTGATATCTCTCTCAATAGCAACCCATGAATGTTCTAATTCAACTCGGTTAGTTGTTGTTTGTAGAATGGTATTAAATAGGTTTAAAGCAATACTGGTTTCATCTTGGAGACCAGGTTCTATGTTGGGTTGTCTGCTATTTGGGACAGTCATGGGGGAATAAAATTTTATTTAGTTGTGAAAGAATTTGATAAATTGTTACTTCGGTTTCTTAAGAGATGAGAATAGGAAAATAGTTTCGAAATTCAAAATAATAACATGAATACATTTGATTCCGTTTCCTAGACTTGAAACAATTTGAGAATCGTAAAATAACAAAGAAATACTACTGAAAAATATGAGGCTTTAATCAAGAAATAATATCATATTGTAACAAGAAATATAGAAGAAGATGAGATTTCTAATGAAGAGTTAAATATTATGTTTCAAATGATTCACAGGTCTTCAAATTACTAATAGAAATTTCAGAGGAAAAACTGCAAATAATTTGATAACCAAATCAATCTAAACTATAAAAGATGTATAAAATAAACTTCAAATTTATCATTCATTAGAAAAACATTGAAAGGGAAATATAGAAAAATATGGTAAACAATGTTAAAGAACACATAGCTACAAGTTTGCATGATTCAGAATCTTGTCTGTATCATATATCACAGTGGATTGGAAAACTCTTAATACAATTGACTCTCTCAAAAAACCAAAAGCCCTTTCTCAATCTTCTCAAAATATATTTGTACATGATCATCAAATATTTTCCCGTTGGTGATTAACCAACTTCCTAAGACTATGGTTACATGAATGAATCATGTCAAACCATTTACATTTCTTTAATAATTTCTAATGATGAAAATATTCAAAAGAGTACTTTTATGTTTGTGTTGATGAATTTCCTTCTTCCGCCTCAAGACAGTGAACACATTTTCCCAAAAAATTCACCAAAAATATGGGAAAATCTAGTATCTCTTTTGCCTGAAATATGAAGAATCTTTTCTGTAATTCAAGAAAATGATCTTCTATTATCTTCTTTGTGAACTTAATAGTTTGCAACTTTAAGTTCGGTATCACCATCCACTTGTCGATTTCAGAGATATTGATTACTTTAATTTTTTGGATCTCTACCTTCATTTCCTCAAAATCTTCCTTGAACCTTAGGGGGTGCTTGAAAATGTTAATCTCACCTAATAACCCAGGACAATCATTTTTTCCAATATTCAATGAAGTCTTTTCTAAGAGATCAAAAATCCCTTCACAATCATCATTGACATCTCTGGTTATTCTTTTATTTTTTACCAGGTCTACTTCCCACACTTTGAGTATTACATCTCCTTTAACTTGTTCTAAAATGGATAGTTTTTGAATCTTTTCGACCTCTTCCTTTGTTGAAAGGGATACTGCTTTTTGGAAAGTCCTTATGGCTACTTTCACTTCTCTTTCTTTCTGGAGAACATTCTCCAAAGATTTATTTATTTCCTGAAAGTAATTCTGGACAACTTCTAGATTTAAAAACACTTTTTGTTGTTCCTCTTCTATTTTCAAATGTATTCCCAATACCGGAGCCTAGAAAATTTCAAGTTCTACCACTTGATTTTAAATAGAACTAATCTTATCTTGTAATTGTTTATTTACTTCTTCCTTCTTTAGGACTTGTGCCTGGGTGACCTTTATTATCTGATTTGCTTCCTCTAAGATTGTTTTCATTTTCTGAATCTCTTGAATATCTTTTAATCTAGCTTGTTCTAGACCCTTTTTTATTCTCCAACTAATATTTCTTTTGGTTTCTTTCAATTTACCCTGTAGCTGATCTATCATTTGGTCTTTTTGTTCCAACATGGTTGTCAAACTGCCCCCATAATATAAATTTGTCGATGTTAAAACTCCCATCGTGCCTGCTATCTATGTGGCAAATTCTCCATCTTTAAGTTTCTTTCCATCTATAATGACGCTATGCTTTTTAACCATCCCATATCCTCTTGGATGGATTTCCTATTTCAAGATTGCCTTTCTCTTTTTACTGAAAAAATAATCTGATGAAGGAATCTCATCCCTAGAAATTGGCTCCAGATCACTGACATGCAGAGCTCCCTCGTGGGGGTTTCCATAAGTGGACTATGTTAGCACTCTGTAAATTTCCAAGAGGTTGTTAGGAAGAATAAATCTACGAGAGGTAACTTTATCCAACCACTTTTGAAGCTAGGATCTAGCCCTTCCAACTTCAGAGAGGGATCTCTCTATATTGATTCAGATATGTTTCAAAACTTTTAAATATTAGGCTAGATAAATAGATAAGTCGATCTTGTGTCATAGTGTTGTTGAGTTGGTTGAGATAGTCTACACATTCATTGGGCTATGGGGTCTGTGTCATAAAGATGAAATCCAAACCAGAAAAAACAAATGAGCCTTTCACAGGACGAGATAATATAATCACTAGATTCTTTAGTAGCATAAATGAGGAATAGAAGAAAAGATGAGAAAGACAATTACAACAAAGAAGCAATTAAGAATTTCTTTATTGCAAAATGAGAAGATAAACACTTAAATATTTTGAGTTAGAAACAGGGTATATGAGATAAATCCTGCAACTTTCGTTACTTCCAAAGATTAGATTTAGAAAACAATATGATAACAAGGTGAGAATAACATTTAACCTAAAAAGAACAACATCACCAGTGAGTACATGCAAGAATCCTATAAAAGTGCATCTTTTTATTAATGGAAGATCTCCTCAAAAATATTACAGTCTGATAGCTTGCTAGGTGTGAAGATCAACAACCCTCAATACTTCAAAAGATGAAGCATTTATAACTCAAAATTACAAACGATCCTATCATTAGTGACCAAAAAGTTCTAAATCTATTTTTATCCTAACTAACTTAACAAATTTCCTAAATCTAGGAACTGCTTGATGATGTGGTGTAACTGCATGCTGATTTCTGGATGGGTTGTTGGTGAAGCCTTTGCATGACCTCATCTGACTGGAAAAATGACTGTACTGGAATAGCTCATCTGCTACTCGATCAGATCACAGAGTTCCTCCCATCGAAGATGACTCGGCACATTGACTTTGAGTAGCCTTCGATACACTTTGTCCATTTCTGTGTACTTGGCGAAGGTAGGTTTGGTGAAGAAGATGTATCGAATCTCATGTTGAAGACTAATGTCCCACTGAAGTGCATATAGAAACACCTTGCCAGTGATGCTACCTTGAATTCCTGCAAACTTTGAACTGTCCTTAGCCACATCAACCAGTCTCTTCTTGTAGTCTGGGAGTGTCATCAATTTGTCATTGATTACCTTCAGACCAGGAAGAACTTTGTTTTGTAGAGCCTCAATCTTACTAAAGAATATTTGTACCCCTAGGTCCATGGCCTGAACCATTTCTTCCAGCTGAAGCATTAATCCTCTCTTGGTCAAAAATCTTTTGACCTCAAGGATAGTCTCTGTTCTATTTTCAATTTTCGGCTCTTTCAGCTCTTCCCTGGTCTTAGAATTTAGGAACTTGATGATCTCATTTGCCTATGTTGGCATCTCTCCCAATTCTGATATGATCTTCTCAATGGCATGTTTTCTTCTCTGCACCAATTCATTCTTATCAAACATGATCTCTATCATGGGCCATATCTCGTTCATGGACTTGGTGATGTCTGTCCATACACTTTCTTTAACCTCGGCCAAATTTTTTCATGCCACTGTTTGCTTCCGGAGCTATTGTAACTCTTGTTTGAGATGATCTGTCACCTACTTTTCCTTGGAGAGGCTACTCTAAAAGGAATATTTGAGTTCCTAAAGGTTCTCAATCTCCTTTTTGAGCTTGTTGATCTCTGTTTCCTATAGGTTCATCTTTTCCATAGACTTAGCCAGGTCGACTGTCTTTTCCAGGGATGTCAGTGGAGTCGCGGATGGGAATTTTGTCACTAATGTTGTGCTCAATCCCGAAATTAGAATGGAACTCAATGGAATGACTTCCATTGGCTTCATTTGTTCTTTCTCTTTCACCAGTTTCTCCATTTCAACTTCCATTTCCTTAAGTTGTGCATTCTGCTCCATGAGTAGCTTGAGCATTTCATCTTTCTCTCGTTCTTTCTTTGCTATTTCCTTCACCTATGAATCCTCTGTGGGCGAGAGCTTCAATTGCTTACTTAAGCAGGCTATTTCATCATTATTCATTTTAATCATCTCCTTGAATGCTTTCACGTTCGAAGGATCATAACCAATCTTGAGGACCAGTTCCTCCAAAGTCTTGATCCTTTTGTCCTTGGCAAAGGACGATATCTTCTCTAACTTCAGTTGTGTTTGAATGTTGTTCAGGGACACTTGCAATTTGGACGTAGTAGTGGAAGCATGCGCCAACGTATAAAAGACCATTTCCCCTGTCTATTTGTGCAGATCCATCTGATCGACCGGATGCACATCCTTCGTCTGGAATTCTAAGGTGGCCCTTTTGTAATCAGTGATCACCTTTGGATCTGGCACCTGTGCCTGGAGGAATGCCATATGCATTCTACCCTTCTCGGTGTCGAATGCCAATAGCAGCCTATGTTGTGCAGTCAACGTCTGGTTCTAGAACTGGGTGGAAGTGCTCCTGGTCAGGGTCTAGTTTCTTTTCTTGATCAACTCATATTTTTCAAAGATACTCAGCTTTGGGCCTACATTTCCTGGTTGGGTGGTCGACGAAGAATCTATAGATTTCTTCGGCAATGCTGAAGTTATGACATGTTGGAGTCTTTCACCGAGGGGTGGTCTATCAACAATGGTCACTGTAGTAGACGGGGCTTATTTTTCTCCGGTCGGGCCAGGAACTGAAATGGTCTTAGGCCTCTTAGTATGCAACTGAAATTCTTCTGACGATACCTCAATGACAGGTGGAGATAAATCTTGCCTAGGCCTTTTCTCTTTTGGGACCTGTGGCATGGTTGTTTGTGATACAGTGGCCGGGGGATCCTGCTTTTCTACTTCGACCAATGTATTAGGCTCCCATACTGTCTGGTTTGCAAATTTCTCAACTTCATGCCTAGATTCATGGACATATGGGATGTTCTTTCTTTTCACCCTCATCTTGGAGATGATCCCACATGGATCGTAATGCCATGGGAAACTCATGAAGAAATTCATTTCCTTTAGCAGCATGTTTGCTTCTTCCCCAGCACCATGATTTTTGCAGATGAAGGAGCCAATATACCCTTTGATTCTGAGATGTTTCTTTTTCTTTAGTGACAAAAAATGGATATCATCGGAATTTATTATCTTCCTTATATATTCCAAAGCAAAAATTATGACAGGAAGGTGCTTGGGCAGCTTATACGGTGCCAACCCGTACCCATATACTCTTATCTCGGTGTAATCTTGGTACAAATACCAATCACCCATCTTGGTGTGATTCAAAAGATGCAGGATCCTTTGAACTTCATCATTTATCCGAGGCTCGGGTCTGCCGCTAAGCATACTCACCAGTGGGTGGTAGAATTGATCGATGAACTCCTTGAAACTAAAATCTATGGAGTTGTGCTTGAGCAATGAGGTCCATGTGGTCATTGCCTGAGGTCTACCATCTCCATCCATCTTCTGCATAGAAAAGACAAATTTGTCCGCTTGGAAGAAAATGAACAAATATGCCAGTATGGAAGAGTACCAGAACATGACCTTCGTGGAAAAATTAACAAACTGTTCATGAATATTATTCACCAAAAACATGTTGAAGTTGAACTGGGTAGTGGGCTTCTCATCGGTAGAGAAGATGGATAAAAATCCCAGAATAGGTTCATCTACCCACCGATCTGAATAGTATCCCATCAACGCGCACAGGGATGAGATGATCTAGTTTCCTTTGGTCGAAAAATTGAAGAAGGATACGGGGGATTAGTGGAGGGAAATTGAGTGGATGGTGGGAGGAAAAGCTCAAATATTTGAGATCTTTGGGGGAAGTTCATCTTCTCGTATAATTCTGTGAGAATTTCCAAGTTGAATGGTGATGCAGAGTCAGCTTGGGGGACTTGTATCATTTGGTCGATGGATTCGGGCATGATGAGGAACATAATCTCTCCATACGAGGAAATGACGACTCGTTTATTGAGAATGTAGTGGGCTTGGAACTTGAGGGCGAACTCTGGAAAAGGGTGAATCTGAGGGAAAAGGTAAAGGGGTAAGTTGGACTCCCAGAGTCCAATTTCGTCACTTTGGTCCAGGAAAACTTCCTTGAGCCACGACTGAATGTCTGCAAAATCAAAATCGCACTTTGTATCTGCGATTAAGTAGTCTTTGTCGACTAGTGGGATATCATCAAGGTCGATAGGAGGCGAGAGAAACAGATTCTCCTCTCCTTCTGCTTGTTTGGACTTTGGTGCCATTACTGCAATAGTACCTACAAGAAAAACAATGTTAGCGGGGTGGGGGCAACTGACTGTAACAGAGGAGAAAACGATGTAAATCTCTCCGGTGCGATGAATGGGTAAATGGTGAAAATAGGAAGAAAAAGGGTAGTTTTGAGTAAATGGGTGTCTGTTGGGCGTGGGAGACAGGTCAATTGGTTAACAGATAAATCATCCAGTAATAAATGGCCAACAGATCACTTAGAGTGTGAGATGGAAAGTGACTATGACTGAGGGATACAAATGTGTGACATGGCAGTTACTGATTGGGGTAAGACCATGGTGAGGGGACTTGCAACAAGTGAATGAGGAGGAAGGACTGACAACAGTTATGGGACATGACTATTTCGGGAAAGGTGGATGATGACATCAGGAGGTGATGAAGGTTTTTCAGTCAGTAGGAGGCGATGGCACTTGGGACCTATATATCGATGCCACGTATATATAGGGGCCCGCCAGAGGAAAGATTCCATTTCAGACTCCCCCCCCCCCCTTAGTTAAAAGAAGATCAGTTGAGGGGGTCTGAAAAACACCTAGAGTCGTTGATCTGTGTGCTTGCTTCTTGGTCGCAAATCTGTGCGCGTTGTTTATCACACATTTTGGACCCCCTCCCTCCATTAAACGTAGAATGGATGGGGGCGTCCAGAATCCAATACTGATCATAGATCTGCATGCTTAAACCTAAGTCGTCCATATGTGCTCAAGTCTTATCATCAATTCCAGACCCCCCCCTCCATTACAAATAGAATGGTCGAGGGGGTCCGAAATGATCTGTCCACCGTAGATCTAGGCGCAATCATGTGGACCATTGATATATGAATGGAGCATAAGTAAGGACGTGGAAAATACATGTGCCGAGAAACTTAGGATAAGTGCTTTTCATGGGTTTTCTCCAAGGATTTTCATGTCAACACCACTGAGGGGTTAGTCAAACAACCTTTTAAGCATCTGAAACATGGTGCAACATTTACATCCAGCTGGTTTTTATTGAAATAAAGAAATAAAGCAACTAGCCTATATTCTAACCTAGCTTCCTATGACAATTAACCCAGATTATACTATTTGGCTAAGAACTTTCTCTACCCTGGGGCTATCTGACCAAGATTATACAGTTTGGCCAAATTTATTCACTAATCTAACCTAGATACTTTGGCTAAGATTAAACTGTTTAGCCAAACTCATCCACTAATCCTATCAACATCAATTTAAAAAGAACTTGGCCATGCTTGAAAGGTATGGACCAAGCTACTATTATTACATGGGGATTTTATTGAAATTATTTTATGCCCTCTATTTTTATTTTTTTTCTTTTTCTTTTTTCTTTTCTTTCTTTTTCTTTTTCCTTTTGTTTTTCAAATTATTTGTAGAATCAAAAATCATTTATCAACAAAAACACTAGAGATAGATAATATTCTAGTAACTAGTTGATCCTATAACTTATAAGGTGATAACAGCGGCTCTACTTGGGGATGGTACCTTTTCTGTGAAGTGCCAAGAATCCTGGTTTCTGTCATTCTGAAAATTTCTTCCTAGAAGCCTTCGTTGATTGATTGGTTTTATTTTCAAAAAATGGAAGAACAAAGGTAAACGACTTAGGGCCTTCTCTTCAGGCTTCAACCAACTGACTTATGTTATTCACTCATAAAATGCAGGAAAAAAATAAAAATGGTATGTGCAATGGTGAGTGAAAACTTGAGTCTCTACTGAGGCGGCACGTAATTCTTCAACATTCTGCCATTTACAGGTCCTCTTGGAAGATCTGTCCCATCAACGTTGTTTAGCAAGAAAGCGTTGTTTCCCCTGAATGATTGAATCATGTATGGTCCTCTCCAAAGACTATCAAATTTTCCATGCTTTCCCTTGTCTTCATTTATAGCGTCCCATCTCAACACCAAATCTCCTAGCTCAAAATCATCTTCCTTGGTTCTTTTGTCAAAAATCTTCTTGATGCTTTCTTGGACTACCTGAGTCTTGTTGAAAACTTCTTCCCTAAACTGTTGCAAATGGATCATATGGTTGATCCTTTTCTGTGAGTCATTTGGCTTGGCTTGTACATCTTGAAGCAACTTCATGACAAGGACTCCTAAGGAAATGGGGAAAACTTCTTATGTGCCATAGACCAGCCGATATGGTGACATACCGATTGACCTTTTGGTGGTCAGTCTGTCAGCCCATAATGCGAACACGAACTTGTTATGCCACGATTTCTTGTTTTCCTGCAACTTCTTATTGATGATGTTCACCAAGGTTTTGTTTGAATATTCCGTTATCCCATTCCCCTGAGGGTAGTAAGTTCTGGAATGTCCCAAACCAATGTGATACTGGTTGTAGAAATCTATGAGTTTATTCGACCAAAAAGCAGTTGCATTATCAGTTATAATATTTCTAGGACATCCAAAATGAGACAAGATATTATTTCAAGGAATTTGATAATAAAAGAATCAATGGATTACCTTCTTTGTACTACTTCAATCCATTTGGTAAAATAATATGTGGCAGTGAGAATCCACCTGTGCTGGCCTGAAGAAGGGGGGCATATTTCTCCAATGAAGTCCAATCCCCATTGCTGGAAAGGGGCTTCGACTGAGATCGGTTTCAGGGAGAGAGGAAGGAGTTTCCTTTTGCCTTCAAACAACTGACATTGATGACATGTGGTCACTATATGATGTACATCAGCGAATAGGGTGGGCCAATAGAAACCATCTCTGAGGATTTTGTTGGCTGCAAGCTTCCAGTTCAGATGGCCACCACATTCTCCTGCATGAAATTATTGTAGCACTTTGTCAGCTTCATCTTTCAATAAACAATTTAACATAATACCTCCATGATCTTTAAAATGCAGATTGCCTTCTAGAATACAGAATTTTAAGGCTTTCAACTTAAAAAATCTAGCTTTAGTCTTAGTCAAACCAGGGGGAGCTTGTAAATTTTGCAAAACAAATATGAGGTTTGCGTACCAGGGAGAGTTTAGAAATACCTCTCTCATGTTTAGAGTCGCCATCTTGACCTGTTCATCTGCTGCAACTAAAAAATTAATGTCAAGAGCATGGAAATTAGATTCAGCCATTAATTTTTCTAGTCCTTGACCTTTGATTAGTTTCACAGGCTTAATCTCTATGTCGTATTCTAAAATGACAACAATCCATTTTCCTCTTCTTCCATCCATATTGTCCTGGGTCAAAATGTCTTTTACTACCGCATTCGGAACATATGCAATGGTGTGGGAATGGAGAATGTAGACCCTAAAATCTTTTATGGCTTTTACCAAGACAAAAGCTTGTTTCTCCATTATCTTGTAATTTAAAGCAGCATCTCTTAACGCTTTACTAAAGAAGGCTATGGGATGTTCATACCCTTCATTGTTCTTTTGTAATAATACCGCTACAATGGTATGTTCAGAAGAAAAAGAAAAAAGATAGAAATCCTTGGTAAAATCAAGATTGATCAAGACAAGGGCCTCTGTGAGTTCTCATTTGACTTGTTTGAAAGACTTCTTGGAATCGGCATCCCATTTTATTTTTACATCCATTTTCAACATATTTGTAATGTTTCTGAGTATTTCTGTTAGATTGGGTATGAATCTTTGTAGAAAATTTATTTTTCCGATAAAAGACTGTAACTCTTTGATGTTTCTTAGGTGTTCTAATTTTTGTATGGCCTCGATTCTGCTGGGGTCTATTTTGATTTTGTCCTTGGAGATTATGTGCCCTAGCAGTTTTCCTTCCTCTAGTCTGAAAATGATTTTCTTAGGATTTAAAGAAATCACAAACCTTCTACATTTCTCGAATACTCGTCTCAGATGCCTCAGGTGCTCGTCATCAGACTAGGAAAACATAGTTACATTGTCCATATAGATGATGATAAATTTCCCTAACTCTTCCATAAAGGCGATATCCATTTCTCTCTGGAAAGTGGCTCCCGTGTTCATCAAACCAAAAGGAATTTTCACATACATGAAAGTGCCCCATGGTGTAGTGAAAGTGGTTTTTTCTTGGTCATATGGGTGGACGAGGACCTGATTATAACCTGAGAAACCGTCCAGCAAAGAGATGCAACTGGATCTGACCACCCTTTGAAGGATGTGGTCCATTTTTGGCAACGGGTAATTGTCCTTCAGGAGACCTTATTCAAATTTTGGAAATCTATGCATAGCCTGATTTCCCCATATTTCTTACGTGTAGGGACCAAATTAGAGACCCATTTGGAAAAACACAACGGGACTATTATTTTGGCATCGTACATTTTTTTTATTTCCTTTTCTATCAGAGGGAGTAACTTGGGATTTATCCTCCTAAGTTTCTTTCTGAATGGTTTTTGGTCTTCATTTATTGGAATCCTGTGTTGTATGATGTTGGTATCATAAGATTTCAAATCCTCATAACCCCAGGAAAAGACATCCGAATATTCTTTAAACAGCTCAATGTATTTGAGTTTTTCTCAAGGCGTAATAATTTGGACAATTTGACCATCCTGGGTTTCTCCTCCATCCCTATATTACAATCTTCTACTTCTTGTCCACTGGCTTCAATTTTCAGTTTTTTGGCTACATCGTTAAAATCGAACAAATCCTCTAAAGGAACTAGGCCTCTGGGTAAAACGTTACTTTTCAAATGCAGAATATTAGTCTCCATCTCATCATCGCCTAATTCTCCTGAATCTATGCTATTTACACTATCAATTTCAAAATCATATCTATTTACATTTTCATCCTCGTTCTCTAAATCTATATTTGTACATTCAAATCATTTTTACACTGCAAAAAGTCTTCGATTTTATCATCATTACCGAACACTTTCCAGTACCTAATACTGTCGAAAATGGTTGGTCTGCACTTCACCTCTACCGTGTATGGGTGGATCGAGTGGAAAGGAATCTTACATGTGGATGCTGACGTATCCAATTCGTCTGCCAAAATGTTTTGTCCCCTAGGCATTACCTACAAATCAACTTCAGTGAAACATCTAAGGGCATTGAGAACATCATTCCTATAATCTCTAAGATGGGGATGTTTCACAACATACTCACCTTTAATTTGCTTGATTATTAACTAAGAATCACCTCTTACCATAATCTGTTTGGCACCAACTCTTTTCAACAACTTCAAACTGAGCATCAAGGCTTCATACTCAATGATATTGTTAGTGCATTGGAAATTTAATTTCTAGGAATGGTTTTCTGAATACCTAGTTTTGTGATTGTGCAGCTAAACTCTTGCTCCGGCTCCTTCTTTGCTTACTACTCCATCAAAATCCATGTTGCAGAAATCTACTGGTAGATCTTCAGTTATCACGTTTTTCTTCTTCTCTACCTCAATGATTTCTTGGCCTTCACCCAGACTAGATGTATCTTGTAGTGTACCCCTTTCACTACCGAGGTTTCCAAACCTCTCAGTTACCATTCTGTACATGTATTTTATACATAATTCGTACATAAATTATAAGCACATGCATTTAAGCAATTAAACACTCTTAAATCTTAGAGTAAAATATATAAGTTGCTGCTACAATTAAACAAGCCATAACATTCAACAGTAATTCATTTACACAGCGGAAAACATGATACAAAAACAACACGGTCATGCTCAACATGCTTAAAGCATAATTCAATATACTTATCTTTTAATAGTTGTAGAAATCACCAACCAAGTGCAGGCCTTCCACGAACCTCCCAGCCTTAGACCACATTGTTCGTCAGCTCAATAGTAGGTCACCCTCGAGCTAGGACTGAGCTCCACCCCAAGGCAAGGAATCCTAGGCTAGGCTGAGGTTACAAGGAAGATAGCACATACGCAACCACCAAGAAGAAACCTCTCCCAAGAATCTCCCATGCTCACTGCCCATAGACCCTCATTCCCCACATGCCTGTTCCACCCCAGGAGAGTGCACCTTCTCTGTCACCTAGACAGTCCTTCGGCTTCCAGTCTCCCTTACCTTGGGTTACAGGAACAGAGTGGACCGGAAGTCTCCGGGATCTATGGCATCTACAGGGTTCCTTCCAGGATTTCTCTTCTCCCTCTGCGCACTCTCTCACCTGGAGGAGTCACTCATAGGCCAAGAAGCCTCACGCAGTCCAATACTGTGTGGTCACAACAACCCACGGGAAACACAGGCAAAGGCTTCCCCAAACCAGTTCAGCAATCACAGGATGATCTCACGGTGATGATTTCAGAACAAAGGCTCCACGCATAGGCTCGCTCAGCTTTTCCTGAACAACCAGGGATTATTCCACTCGAGTTCAACACAGGGATTCCCATTTAGGAAATGCGCACACAGGATTTCTCAAGAACAAACACAGACTCCACGCTCACTAGACAGGGGTGTACACGCATTCCTCAGGAAAAACACAGTCTTTCTTTTTTGTCTCAGGATTACATGTAGGTCTCTTGTAGACTGGCTTCCACCACTCTTCCCCAAGGCAGTCGGATCGAATGGACGAGAACCCCCCTCATGGCTTACTTTCTCTATTTTATTTGCATGCACCAGGGTTGACACTTGTCACCCTAGGAACTGCATGCGTTCCATCCGTACGCCTTCCTCCCACCACTTGGGAAATCACGTGTCCTTCCAAAAGGACTTAAGATAAAAATAATATGCACATGGATTTTTAGGAAATAATATTAAAATATTATTCCAAGCCCAAGCCCCCTAGGCTTATCCCTGGGCTCAACACTCAGCCCCTTTCCCACCTTCCATCCCCTAATTCCTTGCCCACTCTGTGGACTCTCAGTCCCCCATCACTCATTCATCGTGGTCAGTCTGCACTGGCGGTGTTTATATTTTATTAATTGATCTGCATACATACAAGTACATCAACAGGCTCCTGGCCTTCAACACTTAGGCTCCCTGGCCTAAAAAAAACATAAGCCTTCTAGCTTATACAAAACTTGGCTCACCGGCCTATAGAACACATTTACAATTATTTGCATAAAACATGATCTGTAACGGGGCTCAGCCTTGGGGACACTACAATCCCCCTCCCCTTATTTTTGCACTGTCCTCGGTGCAACTTACACTGTCTCTGCAGGTCTTTCAAAATTTTCAAAAATATGCGGGTACTCTACCCGCATAACTTCTTCATGCTCCCATGTCGCGTCCTCGGGACCATACCAGGTCCACTGGACCTTTACAAGCCCTATAGCTCGATTATGGAGCTGCTTGCTTTTCCTGTCCAATATGTGCACATGATGCACTTGCAAGACATTTTCTGGTTCCACCTGAATCAGAGTCCAATCGATAACATAATTAGCATCAGGTACATATTTCTTAAGCAGTGAAACAAGAAACACATTATGTACAGTCATAGATGCAGGTAATGCAAGCATGTATGCAACTGGCCCAATCCTTTCCAGGATCTTGAATGGACCATAAAATCTTGCTGCCAACATGGCACAACTTCCCAATTTCAGGGAACTCTTGTTAGCTTTCACTTTCAGGAAAACATGGTCACCCACTTTAAATTCTCTATGGGTTCTGTTACTATCAGCATAACTTTTCTGCCTATCCTGGGCAGCTTTCAAATTCTGTTTGATTTTGATCATATGATCTTCCATCTCTTTGAGTAGTTCAGGTCCAACTACTGTTCTGTTAGCTGGAATATCCCATCTCACTGGAGTGTTTCACTTTCTTCCATAAAGTGCTTCGAATGGGCTCATATTCAATGATGCATGGTACCCATTATTGTAAGCGAATTCTACCAAATGTAGGTAGTCTTCCCACCTTGATGGTTTATCCATCACATACATTCTCAGCATGTCTTCTATTACTCTGTTTACTCTCTTTGTCTGTCCATCAGACTCGGGATGATATGTTGTACTGAAGTTCAGATTCATTCTGAATCCCTTGAACAATCCTCTCCAGAAATTCGAAGTGAATTTCGGGTCCCTATCAGACACAATTGTCTTAGGAATTCCATGCAAGCATGCAACTTATTTTAAAAAGATATCAGCAACATCTGCTACTCTGTGGGTGGTTTTCAGTGGAATAAAATGGGTAGCTTTAGTAATCTTGTCCACCACCACCATGATTGAATCATGTTGCTTGCTTGTTCTGGGCAACCCTGTGATAAAATCCATTGTTACCACATCCCATTTCCACTCAGGAATAGGCAAAGGCTGCAACAACCCTACTGGGTGTCTGTGCTCAGCCTTGACCTTCTGGCATTCCATACATATGGCGATGTATTCAGCAATTTATTTCTTCAACCCCGGCCAAAAATAATGGCTTTTGACTGCTGCCACAGTCTTTTGATATCTAGGATGACCAGCATAAGTCACATTATGCATTTCTTTTAGAATTTCCAGCTTCAATTCGTGGTCATTAGGTACATACACTTTGTTTTTATATAGAAGTAGACCCTTAGTTCCTAAGGTATAACCTTCCTTGGTCTGTGGTCTCTCATGCTATTGTAGCTTTGCCACAAGTCTTTTGTACTGCAAATCAGCATTTGCAGCTTCAAGAATTATGTCTTTCAACTCAGTTCTATACATGCTAATGGATGTAGCATGTAATTCATGCACTTTTCTACTGAGTGCATCAGCCACTTTATTGTCTTTCCCTTTGATATGCCTGATATCAAAGTCGTATTCACACAAAAATTCCAGCCATCTAATTTTCCTGGCATTTAAAGTTGGTTGATCAAATAAATACTTCAAACCATTATGGTCTTTTCTTAACTTGAATTTCTTGCTCATGAGGTAATGTCTCCATTTCCTCAATGCATGAACAACTGCTACCAGCTCTAAATCATGAGTGGCATAATTATTTTCATTCTCTTTCAGATTTCAGGATTCATAACAAATTACAGATCCCTCTTGGCTGAGAACTCCTCCCAGCCCTTCCTTACATGCATCCGTTCACACTACGTAATCCTTACTTGGATCAACAATCTTTAGGATTGGAGCACTAGTGAGCAATTGCTTCAATTGCTGGAAGCTGCTCTCACATTCATCAGTCCACTAAAATTTCTTCTCCTTCCTTTGCAAGGAAGTGATAGCATCCGCTATCCTTGAGAATTCGGCTATGAACTTCCTATAGTATCCTGCCAGACCCATAAAGGATCTAAATTTTGTCACATTTCTTGGTTTTGGCCACTCTTGAATGGTCTATACCTTCTCAGGATCCAAAGCGATCCCCTACTCTGACATAATGTGTCCCAGATAATGGATCTTCTTTTGGTAAAATGAGCACTTGCTCAGTTTTGCGTAAAGCTGGTGTTCTCTCAACACCTGCAGCACCATTCTAAGATGTTTTTCGTGTTCTTCCTCTGTCTTGGAGTACACCAAGATATCATCGAAGAAGACTATGACAAACTTGTCCAGATAATTTCTGAACACTCCATTCATTAAGAACATGAAGACAGCAGGTGTGTTGGACAATCTGAATGTCACCATAGTGAACTCATAATGATCATACCTTGTTCTAAAGGCAGTCTTCCTGATGTATTCATCTTTTATTCTCACTTGATGATATCCAAATTGAAGATCTATTTTCGAAAATACTTTCGCATCCTTTAACTGATCAAAAAGATCATCAATCCTTGGTGGAGGATATTTGTTCTTGACAGTGACTTTATTCAACTGTCTAAAGTCAATGCACAACCTCATCGTCCCATCTTTCTTCTTCACAAATAGGACTAGGGCTCCCCATGGTGACACACTGGGATGAATGTAGCCTTTCTTTAATAGCTCTTCGAGCTACAGTTGCAACTCTTTCAGCTCTGGTGTGCTCATCCTATAAGGAGATTTCGAAACTGGAGCTGCTCCAAGCATCAAATTTATAGAAAAATCGATGTCCCTCTTCGGAGGTAGTCCAGGCACCTCCTGAAACATGTCCTCAAACACTTTGAGCACCCTGTGGTCTCCCAGATTCGAGACCACATTTTGGAATACTTCTTCCACCCGGGCTGCAAATAATTGATAGCCTTTCCAGTAACATTTCTTTAGTTGCATAGTTGATATTTCCCTTACAGCCACGGCTCTGGGAATTCCTTGGACTGTTACCTGATTTCCCTCTTCGTCCAGACATGTGAACCTCTTGTTTCGACAATCCAGAAGGGCATGGTGCTGGTCCAACCAGTCCATCCCAATTAATAAATCATATGAACCTAAAGGCAGAATGTTCAATTCATCCTTAGTGCTCATTCCTTTCATGTCCACTAAGCAGAACTTAACTAATTCAGTGACCTTCCTCTTGGTCCCTGTGGCTAACTGCACTAACCAAGACTTCTCATGTTTTCTCTTTGTTATATGCAAACTTTCCACCACTCTAGGATATACATAACTATGGCTAGCCCCTGAATCAATCAAAATAACAAGTGGTCGGTTGTTGATCATACCTTCCACTTCGATCATATGTGATTGAAATTATGCTTGCTTGTTGTCCAGGGCTGCGTAGATCCTCGGCATTTTGTTGCCCATATCCTCCACTGTTTCAACTTGTTGAACAGTATGGACAGTTCTTTCTTTGTCTTTTCTATGGGGGCAGTCTATGTACCTATGATTCCCTTTACAACCCCAACACTCCATGGGTGGAGGTCTTGGCATCTGTTCACTCCCTTCAACTTTCCTGGGCTCTTTAAAAGATGACTGTCCCCAAGGACTGTTTCTGAAAAAGGAAGGATTGCTTCCCTTCTACCTCTGTTCTTTCTTAAACCTCTTCTGGTTATCCCAAGCCTTCCGAAAGGTAGGCTTTTCTCTTTGTTGTTCGTATAGGAATTTCTCCCTTCTTATGGTTTCTTCCATGGTCTTAGGATCATCGTATTGAATCTTGTCACCAATGGAAGGTGGCAGTCCACTCAGATACCTCTGAATTTTGACAGCCTCATCCTTGATGAATGGAACATACTTCAGCAGTTCCAGAAAACTTCGTTCGTACTCATCAATGGTCATACTTCCCAACTTGAGTTCGAAGAAATCCTTCATCTTTCTGTCATAGTATCTTTTAGTCAAGTATTTCTTTTCTAAATACCTCTTAAATTCCTTCCATGTGACCTGTTTCTCTCTGATGTGTTGCACTTGCACAAACTGATCCCACCACATGGACGCTTTTCCTTTCAGCTGGTACATTGCAATTCTTCCTTCTGCATGGGTAGAATAATTCTTCAGCTGGAAGTATTTCTTCATGCCAAGAAACTAGGTCTCGGCATCTTCCTCCTTCTTATGCTCTCCATCAAATGTTGGAGGTTTAATTTTTTTCATCTCTCCTTTCAATTCCTCCTTTCCAGATTTTCGTTATTTTCTGGTAGGGGACGAGCTTGCACTACTGCTATGTGTCTCCCTATTCGATTTTTTTTGGGAGCCACTGTGACGTCAGCTACCACTCCTCGATCTCCTTCTCTCCTTAGGGGTTTTGACACTTCTTGATCTTCTCGTGTCACTCCCCTTTTCCAATTTCTTTTCTATTCTTTCCAGGCTCTTCATCATTTTTAAATTGAATTCACCCTGCCGATCTCGGATTTTCATGAGCTTTCAGCTATCAGCTAGGCGAGCCTGGGCATATTTTTTCAATCTTTTGATGAGTTGCATCATATGTTATTCCTTACCCATCTCTTTTCCATGTCCATTAGAGTTCGATCCTTCGACTCCTAGGTTAACATCCTTTCCTTTTTGTTCATCTTCTATTTCAGTGGTAAACTGCACTTTTCCCCACTCCATACTCGGAGTTGATTAACTAGGTTTCTAGCCTTCATTGAACTCTGCACATGCACTCTGTGCAATTAAATTTGAAATTTGTCAGGACATTAAACCTTTGCGAACAATCTACAATATTTACAAGCCAGTTCAAAAAAAATAAAAGATATTTCATTTTAAATAAGTTTCTTGAACTGGAAGTACTATGTATTTCTTCCATTTCTTTGCATTTGAGGCAATTTCCAAACAGTTCTGGCACTCGTCAGTCTTCTGCAATATAATGCACAGACAACTAGAATTTGTCAAGCCTTCGTTTTCTTGACAATTCTTCATCATTCATAAACAATCCAATTTATGAAAATGTTTTTCAATTCCACGAATTTTCTGAGCTCTGCTCGGCTCCACAATTTCTGGGAATTTGGAACTTTGGAATTGCGGTCCACGAAGATCTGACAGTTAGATATTCATAACTAGAGTCACCCTTTTACAACTCGCAATCTTGCGAGTTCGTGAGTAGAAGACCCTCAACTCATTTCCTCTAACTGCCAATACCCAAGATGCGACACGGTATGGCTCCCTCCTCGCTAGCATCTGCTACGCATGACCTTAGCCTAGGTCTAAGTCTAAGTGTTAGCACTCTTCTCTACTCACACCTTCGCGAGTTTCAACATCGAGCTCCCATGCTCTTATCTCGTGAAACCCCGAGATGCGAGAAGTCAATGGAGTGTTGACGTCTTTCCTCCTGGCAACACATATTCACCTGTCAGTCACCCAGGCCCACCTTATGGTTCTACCACATGTCCTCGTGCACAACTCTTGGCACTTCGCTGCTCGTGAAGTCGAAAACGACTCCTTTCAACCTCCGTAACCCTGAACACGTGATAGGCAATGGGGTTCCTGATCCAATGGTCCTCCCATGATCAAGATCCAACGGTTTTCCTCGCTCCTTGCAATTTCGAGACTTCACGACTTGGAGCATCCAACTCTTTGGCCCTCACCCTGCTAACTTCCGAGTTCGCGAGACCTGAATCCTAGATCTCTTCGGCACTTCACCGAATCTACGATTGCTGCCACTTGTCCTCCTCAGATGGACGGCTGTGATTCTCTCACGACTTCGCCCCTTGCGAAGTTGAAAGATTTCCCCTTTTGACCCCTGATGTCTGAATCCACGATATGGGCGATCTCACGACACGTGTCCTCCGTCTTTCAGACGGTTTAGATCTATTTCAGAGCTTTTGCCCCTAGTTTTTGAGGTTTAACCTTCAGACACCTCTAGGCAGATCCAATGACTGTTGGGTTTTCTGACTGAGATCTGACATCTCAGACCATTCCTAACCAAATCAGGATTTTGCATATCGCGGTTTCCACACTTCTGTGCAATATCCAAAGGCTTTAAACCTTGTGCACATTTTTCCATATCCGACGGTCACGAGGGCTCGCCTTACCTCCCGAATGGATCCTAAGGTTCTAACACCATTGGTGTAGAGACCTGTCTCCCGTGGTCGTAGACCATGTCGGCTGTAGTTTCACTGCACCGTTGAACTTCCTGAATTCTTAATAAAAACTCGTCAAGTGTCTCCTTGACGCTTCGGAGCAAACCAGGGTCTGAAATTGGTCCTCCCGACTCAATTTCCCCTCGCATTCTCAGTCCAAAGACCGCTCCACTGGCCCATCTAGGCTCAGTGTCAAGACCTTGGCTCTAATACCACTCTGTAGTGTACCCCTTTCACTACCAAGGTTTCCAAATCTCTCAGTTACCATTCTGTACATGTATTTTATACATAATTTGTACAGACATTATAAGCACATGCATTTGAGAAATTAAACACTCTTAAATCTCAGAGTAAAATATATAAGTTGCTGCTACAATTAAACAAGCCATAGAATTCAAGAGTAATTCATTTACACAGCGGAAAACATGATACAAAAATAGCACGGTCATGCTCAACATGCTTAAAGAATAATTCAATATACTTATCTTTTAACAGCTATAGAAATCACCAACCAAGTGCAGGCCTTCCATGAACCTCCCAGCCTTAGACCACACTATTCGTCAGCTCAACAATAGGTCACCCCCGAGCTGGGACTGAGCTCCACCCCAAGGCAAGGAATCCTAGGCTAAGCTGAGGTTACAGGGAAGATAGCACATACGCAACCACCAAGAAGAAAGCTCTCCCAGGAATATCCCATGCTCACTGCCCACAAACCCTCATTCCCCGCATGCCTATTCCACCCTAGGAGAGTGCACCTTCTCTATCACCTAGACAGTTCTTCGGCTGCCAGTCTCCCTTACCTTGGGTTACAGGAATAGACTGGACCGAAAGTCTCCAAGCTCTATGGCAGCTACAGGGTTCCTTCCAGGAGTTCTCTTCTCCCTCTGCACACTCTCTCACCTAGAGGAGTCTCTCACAGGTCAACAAGCCTCACACATTCCAATACTGCGTGGTCACAACAACCCATGAGAAACATAGGCAAAGGCTTCCCCAAACCGGTTGAACAATCACGGGATGATCTCACGTTGATGATTTCGGAACAGAGGCTCCACGCACAGGCTAGCTCAGCTTTTCTCGAACAACCAGGGATTCTTCCACTCGAGTTCAGCACAGGGATTCCCGTTTAGGAAATGCACACACGGGATTTCTCAGGAACAGACACAGACTCCACGCTCACTAGACAGGGGTGTACATGCATTCCTCAGGACAAACACAGGCTTTCTTTTTTGTCTCAGGATTACACATAGGTCTCTTGCAGACTGGCTTCCACTTCTCTTCCCCAGGGAAGTCAGATCGAATGGACGAGAACCCCCCTCATGGATTACTTTCTCTGTTTTATTTGCATGCACCAGGGTTGACACTTGTCACCCTGGGAACTGCATGTGTTCCATCTGTACGCCTTCCTCCAACCACTTGGGAAATCACGTGTCCTTCCAAAATGACTTAGGATAAAAATAATATGCACATGGATTTTTAGGAAATAATATTAGAATATTATTCCTCACCTAAGGCCCCTAGGCTTAGCCCCTAGGCTCAACACTCATCCCCTTTCCCACCTTCCAGCCCCTAATTCCTTGCCCACTCTGTGGACGCTCAGTCCCCCATCACTCATTCATCGTGGTCGGTCTGCACTGGCGGTGTTTATATTTTATTAATTGATCTGCATACATACAAGTACATCAACAGGCTCCTGGCCTTCAACACTTAGGATCCCTGGCCTAAAAAACACATAAGCCTTCCATCTTATACAAAACTTGGCTCACCAGCCTATAGAACACATTTACAATTCTTTGCATAAAACATGATCTGTAACGGGGCTCGGCGTTGGGGACACTACATATCTTCTCCCAGTTGAGTATCTTTCTCTCCCATGTCACCATCATTGTACAAGATGAAAGAATCCAAGTTAGAATGCACGGTAAAGAGGATAGTTGTGAGGTTTTTCTAGGCTACCGACCATGTATTTCATCAATGTTTCTCTATACAGCCTTCTTTGTTGCCTGAAAACTGGGATAGTGGCATACGACATATTTAGCTACAGTTTACCTCTCAACTTAGCCCCCCAAGACCAGGATAACAACATTCCATACTTTGGGGGAATGTCTGCAACCACCACATCCATGACCATGCTCTTTTGATGCAAAGAGGTCCTTCCTATCACCCCACAGGGTCTTTTCACCTGACCCCCTGCTCACAGGATTGTTCCAAAATTCCCTGTTTCAGAGCTGAAGCAGCTCTTTAGATCCCCTCGGGGATCACTATGCAAATGCCCGATCCACAGGTCCTTTAATTCCTCCCCACGACCTTCGACACTTTATCGTGGTTATCCCCGACTCAAGTATCATGGTTCGGGGTTTTCTGCTTCTTGTTGTCGAGGATCACTTCCCTCTCCAATCCTAGATTTGCAATGAGCTCTCAGCTCCTAGGTGCTAGCTCTCCTGGACAAGCCTTGGTCCATGTGACCGCTACCACAAGACTGCAGTCTTGGCTCTCATCGGTGTTTCGGCGTTTGTGATGTCAAAGTGCACATGCCCTCAGGATCAGCGATATGCCGATCCCCGACTCTTCCTGGATCCTTGACACACGTCTTGTCTGAGATCTATGACTGTGATCTCTTCTCACAGCTCCGACACCTAGTCCTTTGACACCTGTCTTCCACTATCTCCCACCGGGCCCACATGACTCCTCCGTCAGGATATCGCGAATCGCGACTTCGAGCTGCAAGAATTTCTTGCCTCCGGAAACTCTGATATGTCGATTCCCAAATCCTCGAGATCCTCTAATGCACATCCTCAAAACGAACGGCTCCGATTGTATCAGGGTTTTCACCTGGATTTCCCTCGATGCCTCATCCATGGGAATCCCGATTTCCCGACGTGTCAAATGCCGATCGCGCTTGATCTCCGCCATGTGTCTTTTTCCAACAGATGGTCTAGATCCTTTCGCTGATTTGAGAATTTCGATGTCCCGATCTCTGATGAATGACCTCTTGTCAAACTTCCCTTGGTGGCGCTCGATTGATGCCATGCGTCCTCCCAAATGGACGGCTCCTGTCCTCTCGCCACTTTGCCACTTCGTGACTTGGAGCACCCAACACTTGGGCTTTCACTCCGTGAACTCCCGAGTTCATGAGATCATCTCGATCTCTACCACCTGTCCTCCTCATATGGATGGCTTCTTCCCTCTCGCCACTTCGTCGCTTCATGACCTCATGACTTCGTGACTTGGGATGCCCAACACTAGGGCCTTTACCCTGCGAACTCCTGAGTTCGCGAGATCTCTCGATCTCTGCCACACATCCTCTCCAATGGATGGTCTAGATCCTATCGCTGATTCAAGACCTATAAGTCCTAATTCCTGGTGCCTCGGATCTCCGGAATGAATGATCATGTGACACGTGCCCCTCCTCAGATGGACGGCTCAGATTAACTCTCAGGATTTTGAGACTTTCGAAGTCCCGATTCTCATGCCATCAAGAACTCCGATTTCCCGACGGCAAATATGCTGACGCTCGCACGATCTCCACCATGTGCCCTCTGTCAATAGACGGTCCAGATACTCATCGGAATTTCATGGCGATTGATGCCCAGGTTCTTATGACCTCGAGAATCATGATTTCCCGATGGCTTCACCGCTTGTCGGGATTTATTCTCCTGCTCACGAGGACTTAACTCCCTCGCATATTCTGTAGATCTGACGGCTATCAAGATCTCTGCTCAGATCTAATGGCTTAGACATGTTCTTCTTGTGAGTTCCTCCTCCAGAGGATAAACTCTGCACAACTCTTCCCAATCCAACGACTGACGGAACTTCTTTGTGAGATCCGACGGATGTCGGCCTCCTTCTTCTATAGGCTCCTCCTGAGCTCCTCCTAGATGTGGATTCCTCGATGATCCAGATTTCTTTACTTGTTGATCTGACAGCTGTTGTGCTCTTCCCCGAGCCTCCTTTGCACCTTTATTCCTAGGCTTCGAAGGATTTCCTCTTCTCGAAGGCTTCGACCCTTATGCTCTTTCCACTATGAACTCTACAATCTTGAGCCTCACTGTGTGTTCTTCACGATGTTGTTCCTTCTGATCTTGTTCTTCTCGAACCCTTAAAGGGTTCCAACATCTGCACTCTTGCAGAGTCTTCTCATGCACACAACATGCTATCTCTTCTGAGCTTTCGTAAACACTCAGACCCCTTGGGGAATTTTTTCCTTCCTCTCCTTCAGATGGAGAATACTTATATGCTCTTCTGGCTATCCTTCTCAAGAAACCTCTTCCTGAGTCTCTCAGGGTGCTCAGTAACTGCTCGAAGATCCCTCAATGGATTCTTCTCTTAAACCTAGAACTCAAAGAGTTCTCTTCACCTCTGTGCGTATCTTCACACTTCCTCGACGCCCTCCTGGCGGAGTATCTTCTCTTCCAAAGAACTCTCAATGGTTCTGTCTTCCTTCGTACACTCCTTGCATTTTCTCGATGCCCTCCTGGCAGAGCTCTCAGAATCCTCAGTGATTCTACTTCCTCCTTCTCAACTCTCAGAAGATTTCCTTCCTTTGTGCACTTCTTGCACTTGTGCTCAGTGCCCACTTGGTTGAGCTTTGCAGAACTCCTCAGAGCTTCTGTCTTCTTCTTCAACTCTCAACAGAGTTCTTCCTCCAACACAACCCATGCATATGCTTGATGCCCACTTGGTAGAGCTCTACAGAATTCATAGCAGAATTATGTCTGCAACTTTGTTTCTGCTACACAACCTTGCCTCCAAGGTATTCAACAACCTTGAGGTCTTCCTCTTCCTGAGTTTTTGATCTCAGTTCCTGTGCCACAGCACATCTTCGTCTGAATCCACAGAGTTCAGAAGTGCATCCTCTGTGCACTGGTATTCAGAGATCACAGTCCTCTGTCATGCCCTCATGGCATGAAACCTCAAAGACCTCAACTGAATCACACAAACTCCTACAGAATGCATCAACCTAACATACATTCACAGCATATACACAGAACACACAAAAATCCATATAAATCAGAGTGATATGTAGGAAAAACTTCTTCTATTATATTAAACAATGGAAAATGCCTGTATTTACAAAGTGTTCTTGACCTCTCTCTGGCTCTCCTCTTCTCTATCTCCTATCTCTCTGTCTTGTCTAACTCAAAATGAGATATCAAAATATCTTTTACCTGAGGGGCTCATCGAGCACTTCCCTCCAGGTCTCACCTACCCTATTAAATTACAATGAATGGGTTGTCTAGTCCAGAATCGGATCTAGATCTCAGTCGATCTACAATAAAATCCGATCTACCTAACGCATGCATAAAAGCATGGCTTCCTATCTCAACAACTTAAGCATTTAAATTACATTCAATTCAAATATTAAATGAGGTTATGCCTCCCTTTTAGCATTTGAATGAATGCACGCTGATGTTGCTCGCTGGCTGGATGATATGGAGAGATGCTCCTGCATCATACTCCTTAGCTGCAAAATCATGAGCTCCTACTCATGTGCTTCCCTTGTGAGCTGTTGGAAATCCTCCTGAATCCCAAACAAATATTTAGAGCTTCCCATCTGCTCCATTTTGCTGCTTCTGCATTGTTGTTGTTGCTGCTTCTTCCTTTCTGCTCAACCTCTCCCTATTGGCAATGTCTATTGATCAGATCATAAGCTCCATGATCTCCTCGATCACTGCATCCAACTACTCCCATGGCTGGTCCTGTTCATGCAGTCTCCTCAGCTACAAAAAATTTTGGTCATTGGACAGATCATCATGATCTCCCACGCCTTCCTCATCCATTTCCAACTTCACCTGTTGGATGTGCACACCCTCCACTTTTATCCTCTCTTCCAGGGCTTCTATCTGATCCCACAGATCAGCCAAAAAAATGTTGTCTGCTTCTTCTTCCTTTGCTTCTGCAACCTCCTCTGTTGCATTCTTTTCAGCTTCATGTCTAAAAATGTTGATCCATTCCTCAGAATTCTCACCATCTTCTTTGTCTTCTTCTTCTTCTTCTGCTGTCATCTCCAATGCTACAGTGCTCTCAGTGCATTGGATGAAATCACTGAGACATTCTGCCGAATGCTCATCTTCCTTTTCATCTTCTTCTGCTTGTACTTGGGCAGTCTCACACACCTGCTCCAATTCTTCTTCTTCCCTGACAGTCATCATCCACTGAGACTGTTCTGCTGCTGCACTATCTGCAACACCAATTTCCTCCTCCTTCTGGGCACATGGTAGGAATACCCCAATTCCCCCAATCATCAAAATATCATTCCGATCCTCCTCCTCTTCTGTCAGCTGCATCTGTTGATCTAAATTCTTCTCTAAATTTATGAGACTATCAGACAGTCTCATCTGCTCTGTCAGCTCCTCTGGCTGATCAAAATTCACTTGTTCATCCCTGCCCACCTGGCAATATGGGATGTTCTTGTTGCCCTCCTGGCAGACTATGAGATCAACCGATCCCATCTTCATCAGCACTCCTTGTTGAATTGAACTCACCTCTGAGTCCATGAGACTTTCAAATATTCTCAAACGCTCATCTCTGCCCACCTGGCAGTCTAAGATTCTTCCGCTGCCCTCCTGGCAGTCTTCGAGATCCCGCAGTGATCTCCTGTCATTGCCTAGCTAGCAATGTGAAATTCCCTGGCTATCCTGATGATAGTCTATGAGATCCTCAACTGATCTCAACTCGTTTCACTCATGCAAACGGGAATTTCTACTTCTCTGCCTTCATGGCAGTCTTCGAGATCATCAACCGATCTCATTTCAGATTCCAAATCATTGAGACTCTCCCCAGTCTTGGGTTCGCATACCTAAACCAATTCCTCCTCTTCTATGGGTTTGAGGCTTTCAACATACCTCAACCATCTCCTTAACAGCCTCTGTTGTCTTTTGACCATCAGCTCCCTGACTGGCCATTTCACCTTTGTCGTCTTCATGGGCCATTCATATACCCATCTCATCTTTTTACCCTATCGCATCTTCATTTTGAGCTCCTCCATCTCTTGCTTTATGTCAATGAGATATTTATCCATTTCTGCTGTGCTCATCAGCTCTGGTTTCTTCCTTTCAACATGCTTATGGCCTTCAATAGCCATCTTGTTGTGTTTATCCGCCTCCTTGGCAGACCTGCTGCTGTCACTCCACATCTCGAGTGTGTCCAGCTTCAGCCTACAGTCCTCCTGACTGTCTTCTCGACTGCTGCCTACCTACCAAACATGTCCTCACAGAGTCTCCAGTGATCCATCTTCTTCTACCTCCTCTGTTCTCCTCTTGCCTGAAATATACAGACAAGAATTCATCTCTGATACCACTTGATGCAAAGAGGTCCTTCCTATCACCCCGTAGGGTCTTTTAACCTAACCCCCTGCTCACAGGATCGTTCCAAAATTCCCTGTTTCATATCCGAAGTCGATCTTTATATCCCCTCGGGGATCACTATGCAAATTCCCGATCCACAGGTCCTTTAATTCCTCCCCACGGCCTTCGGCACTTTACTGTGGTTATCCCCAACTCAAGTATCGGGGTTCGGGGTTTTCTGCTTCCTGTTGTCGAGGATCACTTCCCTCTCCAATCCCCAATTTTTGATGAGCTCTCGGATCCTAGGTGATAGCTCTCCTGGACAAGCCCTGGTCCACGTGACAACTACCACAAGACCGTAGTCTTGGCTCTCATTGGTGTTTCAGCGTTTGTAATGTCAAAGTGCACATGCCCTTTGGATTCGCGATATGCCAATCCCCGACTCTTCTTGGATCCTTGACATGCATCCTGTCTGAGATCTACGACTGTGATCTCTTCTCGTAGCTCCGACACCTAGTCCTTTGACACCTGTCTTCCACTATCTGTCGTCGGGCCCACATGAATCCTCCGTCGAGATATCGCGAATCACGACTTTGAGCTGCAAGAGTTTCTTGCCTCCAAAAACTCCGATATGCCGATTCCTGACTCCTCGAGATCCTATAACACACGTACTCAAAATGAATGGCTTTGATTATATCGTGGTTTTCACCTAGATTTCCCTCGATTCCTCGTCCACGGGAATGTCGATTTCCCGATGCGTCAAACGCTGATGGCACTTGATCTCTGCTACATGTCTTCTGCCAACGAACGGTCCAGATCCTTTCGCTGATTCGGGATTTTTGATGTCCCGATCTCCGATGAATGACCTCTTGTCAAACTTCCCTTGGTGGCACTCGATTGCTGCCATGCGTCCTCCCAAATGGACAGCTCCTGTCCTCTCGCCACTTCGTCGCTTCGTGACTTGGAGCACCCAACACTTGGGCTTTCACTCTGCGAACTCCCGAGTTCACAATATCATCTCAATCTTTGCCACCTGTCCTGCTCAGATCGACGACACCTTCCCTCTCGCCACTTCTCTACTTCGTGACCTCGTGAATTTGTGACTTGGGATGCCCAACACTAGGGCCTTTACCCTGCGAACTCCCGAGTTCACGAGATATCTCGATCTCTGCCACACATCCTCTCCAATGGACGGTCCAGATCCTATCACCAATTCAAGACCTGCAAGTCCCGATGCCTGGTGCCTTGGATCTCCAGAACGAATGATCATGCGACACGTGCCTCTCCTCACACGGATGGCTTAGATTAGCTCTCAGGATTTCGAGACTTTCAAAGTCCTGATTCTCATGCCCTCGAGAACTCTGATTTCCTGATGGAAAATATACTGACACTCACATGATCTCCACCACGTGCCCTCTGTCAATGAATGGTCTAGATCCTCGTCGAGATTTCACGGTGATTGATGCCCAAGTTCTTATGACCTCGAGAATCATGATTTCCCGATGGCTTCACCCCTTGTTAGGATTTCTTCTCCTGCTCACGAGGACTTAACTCCCTCGTAGCTTTTGCATATCTGACAGCTATAGAGATCTCTGCTCAGATATAATGTCTCAGACTTGTTCTTCTTGTGCGCTCCTCCTCCAGAGTATAAACTCCGCGCAACTCCTCCCGATCCAACAACTGACGACATTTCTATGTGAGATCCAACAGTTGTCGGTCTCCTTCTTCTGTAGGCTCCTCCTAAGCTCCTCCTGGACGTGGATTCCTCGACGGTCTAGATTTATTTACCTGTTGATCTGATAGCTGATGTGCTCTTCCCTGAGCCTCCTTTGCACCTTTCTTCCCAGGCTTGGAAGGATTTCGTGTTCTCGAAGGCTTCAACCCTTATTCTCTTTCCTTTGCGAACTCTACAATATTGAGCCTCACTGTGTGTTCTTCACGACGTTGTTCCTTATGAGCTTGTTCTTATTGAACCCTTAAAGGGTTCCGATGTCTACGCTCTTGTAGAGTCTTCTCATGCACACAACCTGCTATCTCTTCTGAGCTTCCATAAACACTGAGACCCCTTGGGGGATTTTTTCCTTCCTCTCCCTCAGATGGAGAATACTTAGATGCTCTTCTAGCTATCCTGCTTAAGAAACCTCTTGCTGAGTCTCTCAAGGTGTTCAATAACCCCTCGAAGATCCCTAAGTGGATTCTTCTCTTAAACCCAGAACTCAAAGAGTTCTCTTCACCTCTGTGCCTATCTACACACTTCCTCGATGCCCTCCTGGCAGAGTATCTTCTCTTCCACAGAACCCTCAACGGTTCTGTCTTCCTTTGTGCACTTCTTGCACTTTCTCAATGCTCTTCTAGCAGAGCTCTTAGAATCCTCGGTGATTCTACTTCCTCCTTCTCAACTCTCAGCAGAGTTCCTTCCTTTGTGCACTCCTTGCACTTGTGCTTAGTGCTCACTTGGCCGAGATTTGCAGAACTCCTCAGAGATTCTGTCTTCTTCTTCAACTCTCAACAGAGTTCTTCCTCCAATATAACCCGTGCATATGCTCGATGCCCACTTGGCATAGCTCTATAGAATTCATAGCAGAATTTTGTCTGCAATTCTGTTTCTGCTACATAGCCTTGCCTCCAAGTTATTCAACAACCTTGACGTCTTTCTCTTCCTGAGTTGTTGATCTCATTTCCTGTGCCACACCACGTCTTCATCTGACTCCGCAGAGTTTAGAAGTGCATCCTTTGTGCACTGGTATTCAGAGACCACAGTCCTCTGTCATGCCCTCATGGCCTGAAACCTCAAAGACCTCAACTGAATCACACAAACTCCTATAGAATGCATCAACCTAACATACATTCACAGCATATACAAAGAACACACAGACATCCATATAACTCAGAATGATATGCATGAAAAACTGCTTCTGTTATATTAAACAATGGCAAATGCCTGTATTTACAAAGTGTTCTCGAGCTCTGTCTGGCTCTCCTCTTATCTATATCCTATCTCTCTATATTGTCTAACTCAAAATGAGATATCAAAATCTCTTTTACCTGAGGGGCTCATCGAGTGCTTCCCTCCAGGTCTCACCTACCCTATTCAATTACAATGAATGGGGTATCTAGTCTAGAATCGGATCTAGATCTCAGTCGATCTACAATAAAGGCCGATCTACCTAACGCATGCATAAAAGCATGGCTTCCCATCTCAACAGATTAGTCATTTAAATTACATTCAATTTAAATATTAAATGAGGCTATGCCTCCCTTTTAGCATTTGAATGCATGTGCGTTGACATTGTTGGCTGGCTGGCTGATATGGAGAGATTCTCCTGCATCATCTTTGCAGGAATCTGAACCAGGGTGATACATAGGTTCTTGATCAAACCAACACACCTAACTTTACTAGAGTCGAATGAGTGTAAATCCTTGTAAGGTTTGGTGACCTCCAATCCTAGTTTCTCCATCACTACTTTAGGCATCAGGTTGTGGGAAGCACCTGAATCAAGCATAGCATTATGCAAGATCAGGTCATGTATATTCAGACTGATGTAGAAAGGAGCAACATCCCCATTATCATCTCGACCATCTACTTTAAGTTCGAACAGAAGTTCAAGTTGATCATCTATAAGGTTCATAGTATCTGAATGATTTGTTGATCCAACAGTTAAGGATTTCGTACCTATATCAGTTTCAATGGTTAGCGCTTTAATCACTTGTGAATGATAAGCATCTTTGTTCATCAACTCAAAAAGAGGAATGGGAATTTTTACTTTGGCTAAATCCCCTTTGAGGCTAAAAGGTGTGGGAGCTATTCCTTGGCTCATCAATTTTGGTTTGTCCACCACACTATTCTAACCAGAAGTACCTGGTGGATTAATAGGTGAAACGTCGGGTTGTAATGATATTTTTAGAATAGTAAGGTTTTTCTTCATGGGAACTTTGGCAGTGCTCTCTTCAGGAATCTTCTCGGCATATGGTTCAGAGGATTTTTTGGTTTCGACTATCTTCTTCATTTCAATAGTCTTTTTTGGGGAACTCCCTTCTATATTTTTACTCCACAGATTATACTGTCGGTTCACGTCCATAATGGCATTTTCGAATGCCTGTTGTCGACATCTTCAACTTCTTCACTTAATTTTGTTTGATTGAGAAGAAAAAGTTCTTTCTCTTCTTGGGAGAGGAAAATAACTTCATTATCGTGAATGCCCATGAGATTTATGTGAGTATCCTCTAATTCCTCAATCACTTCCTCCCCTTCATCAGCATAATTTTCTTGTAGGGGAGGTCTGATCTGTTGATCTGGACCTCTCTGCTCTCTTTGATCCCTAGGATCTCTCTGTCTAATTTGAGGAGGGTTTCTCCTAAAGTTAGGATTCTGAACTTGAGGAGCTAGTGGGTTTTCTCTTGGAGGATTTCTTTCTGACACAGTAAGTCTTTCCATCATTCTTTCCATTGCTATGGCCAAGGAATCCAGTTTGGAATCTGAGGTTGATGTAGAAGGTTCCTCTTTAATTGTGACTCTCCTCTCGGACCTATGTCATGCCTTTTTTGCTAACAAATTGGCCTTTACGCTTATTGTGCTTTTCTATATGTCCTCCAGGGTGGTAGAATTTCTTTTCCTTAGTTGCGATGACATATCGGTGTCAAAACCATCAAGGAACTTTATCAATGCCAAACCCTATTGAGGTTTGATTTTGGCTGGGATTGCATTATATAGGTTATTGAAACGAGTGCAGTAATCTTGTACTGTCTCACCTTGCTTTCTTCTAATATTCTCATATTCTGACAATATTTGGAGAGGGTTTTTCTTTACCTCCCATCTGTCTAGAAAACTCCTTTGAAATGCGGTAAGGTCAAGGATTGAGGCAGAACGTAAACCTTTATACCATTTCTTAACGTCACCTGTCAAACTTTGGGAAAACAATCACATTTGAACGTCAGCCTCATCTACTTCATGCAGGTCAAAATAATCATTCATTTTATCAACGTGTTGTTGGGCATTCAGAGGTCCTATTCCATCGAACTGTGGGAGTCTCATTTGTTAGTCTTGGGGCATAGCATGAAGATGCACAACCAACACCAAGGGAGCATACCTAGCTACCATGATAGGTGGACGAGGTGGGGTAACAAACTGGATGATAGGCGAGGTAGTGACGGAAGATGAGGACAAGGAGGGACTAGCTAGTGCCGAGGGAGTGGTTTGAGGTTTAGCAACGGGAGATAGAATTTCAAGAGTCCGGGATTGAAAAATGGTTGGGTCCAAAATGAATTCAGTCACAAAACTGTCGGATCTTGTCCTAACCAGGCTTCATTCAGAAGGGGTGTCAAAGTCAACATTTTGAAAGGTAACAGACTCTCCTAAATAGGAAAGGGACTTATGAAAGGGAGTATGACTTACTGAACCTTCAACTACGATCTTTTTCTTGAGCAGCTGCTCTGGGTTATCTTTTACTATCGCAGGTTCTGGGTCTGGATGAGATCGAGTATAAAATTTCTTGGGAGACAAATTTCTTTTTTGATTTTTATATATAAAATTTTTAGTTTTATGAGTCTGAAAATAATATGTACAAATTTTAATCAACCTCTAAACATTACTTTCTTTTCAAATTTGTAATATTTCAGGAACAAAGTTTCTTCTAGGAAAATAAAACGTGAAGTTATAAACTTTTAGTTTTGTTCCTCCCCAGTTGAGTCGCCACTATGCTAGCGCTCTGTAAATTTCCAAGAGGTTGTTAGGAAGAAGAAATCTATGAGAGGTAACTCTATACAACTGCTTTTGAAGCTGCTATCTAGCCCTTCCAACTTCAGAGAGGGATCTCTCTATATTGATTCAGATATGTTTCAAAACTTTTAAATATTAGGCTAGATAAATAGATAATTCGATCTTGTGTCATAGTGTTGTTGAGTTGGTTGAGATAGTCTACACATTCATTGGGCTATGGGGTCTGTGTCATAAAGATGAAATCCAAACCAGAAAAAACAAAGGAACCTTTCACAGGGCGAGATAATATAATCACTGGATTCTTTAGTAGCATAAATGAGGAATAGCAAAAAAGATGAGAAAGACAATTACAACAAAGAAGCAATTAAGAATTT
>ML843957.1:0-38121 GCA_009831015.1 Picea engelmannii | reverse complement strand
GATTTACCCATTGAGGATGCCACTTGGGAGCAGGAGCACGTGGTTAGAGAAGCAGGTTTGGAATTGCTTGAGGACAAGCAATTTCAAGCAGGGGAGACTGTAATGTCCCCCACCTCTTAGAGAGGTAACGAGGAGACTCAGTGGCCTGGGCACCCCCACTAGGTCATAGTCTCACAATGAAGGGGGGAAAAGTCAAGAAGTTAAAAGTTATATTTTTAAGTTGACTTAAGAAAGGAAAAGGAAAGGAGTAAAATATAACTCAACAGAAGAATAGAAGATTAACCATGGGAGTTAACCTAACTCAACATAGAATTAGAAGGAAAAGTATAAGTAAGAGGTTGGGGTGCACCTATTACTCATTCTGGTTTTGGATTAGCATTTTTTATTGCTCTTGAGCATTTAGTTTGGGGATTTTTCCATACAAACCCTTGTGAGCAACTTAGTGGTGAAATATCCACTCACCTTGTTCCACAGCTTGGTCTCGGGGATGAAAGACTCCTCCACACCATTCTAGTCTCAAGGCCATTTTATCGAGGGAGGTTCGATCCAGCTTATCCTAAGGGCCTAGGGCCATTCTGACAGTTGGGTTTTGTTTGCAGGGGCAGGACCATCAGTTTGAGGGATTTTCTGGAGGGTTATCATCATTCTATATTTGTCTGAAGATTGGGACGTTGTGGAGCCATAGGGGACGTCCTGTGATTCAGTAAAACTCAGATCTAGGGAGATCTGCTTGATATCTAAGCCCGAAACTTCTCCCACGGTGTTCTCATAGCCCAATCTATATTCTTGGAGAGTTTCAGAGCATTTGGAGGCCTCCTTCATCAAGGATGAACCAGCTATGGTTTTATTCATCCAGTGGGGCACACCATTCAGTGAAGAATTCAGATCTACGGGGTTTGAGAGTGGATTTGGGAATTTGGACATCTGGGTTTTCTTTACAGTTGCCCGATCTATCATTTGGCATATTTCTCGGGATGAGTGGACACTTTTGGTAACAGGGCAGAATTATCCAGGGCTTCAACATTCTAGTAGGACAGGGCACTTTCCATCTTGGAGGTTGAGCATTAGTGCAGCTCAGATCTGCTTGATTTAGTCTTCATTGTATATCCAGCCTTTGGAGGCTTATTTTGTATTGTCGGGAGCATCTTGTAGCAGCTCATATCTATTGCTTGTACGACCATCTGAGGTTTATGCTAGATCGGCCATCTATTGTATTGATCTTACATTGCTCATAATAAAAAGGTCAGATCTTTGCTTGTGCTTCTATATCTTGAATATATTGTGATCTTCATGTGTTTATGAATCTTGTATGCACTGAATAACTCAATAAATTAGTAGTAGTTAGTGATTCTAAGAAATAATTTGGCTTGGGATCATTACACAGGACTACCAAGAAGAAAACAACCTTGCTATTATAGAAGAACTAGTAGGAAAAACTTTAGGTGAAGGCTTGTTTCATTTTTTGAAGACTATAAAGACGAGGAAGAAGTTGGCACTTGATGAAAACCCCCACCACCTCCTGGTGCTCGTGCTACCTCCAAGTCTAAGGATCATTCTTCTTCTGAGCCGAATTAGCTCTCGATCTCTTGCTGAACCCGTGAAATTCCTTACCACAATCCCTATGCGAAAATATGCCTTTCCGAGGACCTCAGGAAAAAACTGTTGGCTAAACCCCTTTAAAAATTAGGAACTCTGCCACTTCGGAGCTCTAGGCTTCGGGATTTCCAGCACCAACACACTGTGATCCTTCATTCATGAACTTGTGCATCGAATAGTTGATGCCAACCTTCATATCAATGATCCACGCTCTCTCCATGCTCCGGACTTCAGATATTTTCACGACACAACACTTCGAATCCTCATAACGCCAAATTGGAAAACTCTTCAGAGGTTCACAGATCCAACATTCCACAATCTCCCAGCGGCTAACGGTTGTGATCTTCTTTGCAACTTTGGGCTTTGCAACTCTGGGCTTCAAGACTTTTTCCTACTTATTACCACCAACTCTTCGTATTTATGAATTCTGAATTTATGAAGGGTTGGCATCCACGATCCACACGTCCCTCTCAACTGACAATCGAGATCTACTCCGGATTTCGAGCCTTCAGGAATTCTCTAACCTTTACAACTTTCACCCTAGATTCTTCAATAGGACTGAGAGTAACTCTACAAAATTATTCTATAGAAATTTGGAGACACCTATTAGGGGTTGTCAAATGAATCACAATCTTAACTTCTAGTTCCTTCATAATTGATCTTGAAGTATTCGAAAGAAATATGTTTTATTTTTATACCAGACTCAATATCCCCTACGATGTCGTTGAATGGAGATCTGCTAATCAATAGATCTTATAATTAAAATACGTTGCTACTTAACGTAAATTTGGATCCTCGTTTGTTGAGTTTTTATTGCCTTTGAAGGATCCTTGAAGCATGATTGAATCCAAATATGGATCTAGATCAGTTATATCCTTTACACTTACTTTCAGAAAGGAGAATAATATTTTAGAATAATTATATCAATTATAATATTACGTCTATTCTAAAATTGTAATGATGGATACTTACCTGAATTTAGGGTCAGCATGTCTTACTGGAGTTACAGATTGTAGTATATAATATTAAATGGAGTAGCATGGCCTCTAATGACCTAAGATGGTAGGAACTCTACCATTTCAAAGCTTGAAGGTGAAAGGAAATTAAGCAGGTTAGTATGGTGGAATAAAATTTGTATGATCCTTATTGAAATACGGGAGTAGCGTGTGAACAACTTGATCGATAATGAATTTTATGAGTAATATAAAGCTACTAAATTCTGTATTAACTTAAGTATTGCATCTTCAAATAATTGTACTATATACATTTTGACTAAAGGTATTTAAGCATTATTGTGAAACATAAATAATTTTGTAAGAACGTTGTTTTTACTACTTGTAACTTGAGCAAGATTAATGATGTCAATTAATCTTAGATTTCTTATATATTGGTTTCTTTTTACTAGATGACTACTTATGTAATGATATTAATTAATTTCTTATTGGATTGTTAAAATATATAGCAAAGATTACAAATTTTTTATTTGTATACAATTGCATTGTATAATTGGAAATCATGTCACCAAATTATTCTTTGAGCGTGAAGAATTTATGGCTAAGTATTGTTGTTGATTCTAGTCTTGAATTTGGGTATAGGATTGGATTCATGGGATTATATACCTCCTTGCTCTTCAGAAAAATCGTCAGTCTTGAGACCTTAAATGGTCAAAATCTTATGTGTCCTCGAGGTCCTAACCTTGCAAGGTAGGTTGGGAGGGTAAACATTTTGTTATCTTTATGTGATGTGATTTATATATATATAACACTGATATGTATATTGTTGTGCGGGGATGTAGATGAGACTAGAATGTGTAATATTATATATGTTATTGTCACATATTGTTTGTTCTAATTGTTGTATTTAAAACTAAAGATAATAAAAATAAAAATTACCACTACTGTACTCACTTACATTATTTCTTAATAGAAGGGTTTTTTAAATATAATAAATATTTAACAAGGAAAAACTTGAGGCAAGTGGAGGAACCATCACATCTCTATTCATAAAGACAATGAAAAGAAATTTATTATCCAAGATAATTCAATTAAGTGCTTCACATCTTATATAAAGGTTGTCTATGACAGATTATCCAAAATACATGAAATATCTATCTTTTCTTCAAATGCCAAACTTTCCATCTTGTCATTGGTATTTAATGAGTGGTTGGGAATGGGAAAAATATCTAACTCAATTAAAAAAGGATGATATGAAAGAGAACATTGCAAATGTTAGGTTTTTGTCATTGTCTTTTGATAAGGTTATAGCTATTGATAATACTTCACTGATCTACATGAGTATTTATATGGTTAATGACCATATAAGGCATACCTATCTACTTGTAATTCATAAAATGAGGGAGAAGTCTACAACTAAAAATAAATTTTAACTTGTTATTAATAGTTTGAAGGAAATTAGTGGTATGGATAATTTAATGATCACAAAAAGGTTAGTATGTTTTGGAGCAAAAGAGAATCAATAATGCAAGGACAAATGAATGGCCTTTGTGTTAGACTACAACAATAAGCTTCATTGTCTATGCTGAGTATTCATTGTATGGCTCATAGGCTGAATCTTGCATTTAAAATAGTAAGCAAGTTTCCATCAGTTTCAATACTTGAAGATATTGTATGAGAGGGTTATGCATACTTTTCTCATAGTCCCAAACAATTTTCAATGTTTAAATTTTCTTTTGGAAGTGTTACAAATGGAAACAAGCTATTAAAAGATGTTGATACAAGATGGATCTCATTGAATGGACCAACTCAAAGATCATTTAGTGAGTACCATTCCTTGGTAGGGGTGATGTATGAACATCACTTCAGTGTATATAGAGATCAAGATATTATCTTTCGACTAAATGACATAGATACATTATTAACATTGATTGGAATTACTCATATGCTAGATGAAATGAATGTCCTCATGAAAATGTCTCTAAGTCACACAATGTATATTGCAGAATACATAATTGCAAAAAAATTTGCATTCCTTTCATTGGATAACTTGTATACGATTCCATAGCCTTTTGAAGGTCCATGGTTTACAAATTGAACTGCAATCATTAAGTAACAACCCCTTTTTTACATCATAAAAGTAAGTGAGTAAAGTAGTGGTACATTATTTTTTTCTTGAAAACAACTCTTAGGACAAGTGTTATGCGACACTGACATAGAGGCTTGAATACACATTCAATCACTTCACATCACTACACCACAAAAAATAAAAGTACAACATCACGGTTATTCAAGAACAACCATAACAAGTTTCATTACACAATATTATTTCTACTAACATAATAAATCATCATACAAATCAATCAAGGATGTGTACCGATCCAAACTACCTGTAAGGTTAGGACCTCCAAGACACAAAATCAACACTCAAGTCCAGGATACCTCCAATTGATTTTGACCACTTAATCTCTCAATACTGGAAAATGTTATAAGGAACAACGAAGCATCTAATTCCCATAACCAAACTCAAATTTAGACTCATAATTAAATATTAGTAAAGTACTAAATCATAACACAATTTAAATCATTAAATTCCCAAAATACTAGTCAAGTTTTCCTTCCCTTAAATGTTATAATAACCATAGTTAACCATCATATAGATAATATTCCATATCCTTATTAAATCCATAATATAATTACTAGCCACCATTAAACAAATATATCTCTCCCCTCAAGGAAATACAAGCATCAATCATTGATTAAAATTGAAACAACCCTCCATTGCACAAACCAAGTAAGCAAACATTATGAGTTAGCATAACCTATATATGTTTAATTTTGAAAGAGAAAAGAGTAGAAGAGAAAATATCTCAACATCGAGAGGAAGTTGTAAACTTTCTCTTTACTTTCTGAACCAAAAATATACTGTGATAAGTAAATTTTGTGTCTGTTTATTTTTCTGTTTCTGAAAATGAGAATAAATTATGTTTTAGATCCAAAAATTATCTTCTGGTAATCACGGAGCAAAGTCTGCACAATATGAATTCAAGAGGTGAATAGAATGAATTTTTGAAAGTACAAATCTTAGGAGAAGAAACGAAGGTAAGAAAAGACACCAATCAAGGCATACAAAGGCCTTAACTTCTGAAGAATGAGGCTCGGGAGAGATAGTGAAAAATACAAAGAGTAAGCGCAAGACTTGCACACCTTTCCAATTCCCAAGCTCGGGAGGGAACTGCAGCGTGTGCATCAGGGTCAAATTGTCCAAGTAATGAATCTCAACGAGGGATAGTGAGAGTAAGTCCCCAGGAGGTGAATTCCTTTGTTTTAAGTTGGGTGGACGTGATCTATTTGGGAGGATTCAACAAATATCATAGTCGTTTGATCAAAATAGAGTAGTGAGTTCATTAAACCCTGAATCCTTCAGAATTCATGATTTATGCAGTTTGAAAGGTTAATGTTTTATGTAGGTGCAGAGCCCCGAAGTTCCAAAGTCATGGAGTGAATCTACATTGTAGATCAGTGGGCGATTGTGAGTCATTGAATCCTAGAGGGGTTTGGTGTTTCGTAAATCCAACAAGTTTGAATGGTAAAAGTTTAAGGGATAATAAACCCTAAGGCTCTGAAGTTCGAAGTTAATCCCAACCGTATATTGATGGATAAGGGAGAATTTTAGATATCTGAGTTATTTGGATATTCGATACTTTGGTAATATTAAGTCATAGTTGTTAAAGGTTAATGAATCTTGAAGTTCCAAAGTCCCGAAGTAAAGGGAAATTGTAGATATAGTGGTTGAATGAGGGTCGTTATATCTCCAAGCCATCATACTTTATGAATTCATAAATTCAACACTCCAGTGAAACTGAGTCATAAGTGTTTAAGGGTTTAGAAACTGTGAAGCCCATAGTCCCAGAGTAAAGGACATTCATGGATCTAATGATCGAACGATGATCGTTGAATCTTCGAGCCTTCTTCCTTTGGATGTTCAGTAGTTCAACACTACAACAATTTTATTTGTTGTTGTATAAGGATGAGGAAATCCCAAAGTCCTGAATTCCAGAGTGGATTCCAACCATTGATCACAGGATAGCAAGGGTCGTTTCATCCTTGACCCCTTCAGGGGTTCTACAATAAGGAAGGAAAGTTCAAAGGTAATTAGTGAGGAGAAACTCTGAAGCCCAGAGTTTCAAAGTAGTCTCCAGCATATATTATCGCATGAGGAGAATCCCTACCAGTGGTCCGATTAGACTTTTAAGTGTTAATAAAGGAGAGTGGATGGAAACGGTTAACCTACAACTGTCGGTCAACCTCGAATAAGACCAAATTCGGCCAGTAACACTCTCGTTATATGCGAGTGTTGGAGTTAGTGAATCCTATGGAGCATTGGATTCTTGGAGCTCTGAATAGCACCTTTTGGGCCAACGTTAGGTTCTATCCCATGGTCACATGCAAGGTTTGTCAAGGAAAAAGCTCCTAAGTATATATGGGATGTTGTTTAAGTTTTAAGTTCATGGTTAAGTATCAAAGAACAAATCAATAAATTTTAGGATCATAATAGATTTGCACAGAGACTCAACGAGCTCAAAATATTAGAACGATACCAACTAGATAATGATCCAACAAAATTAAAATTTCTAAAACTCTACAGTGATCCGGAATTTCAAATCCATGTCTTAAATTTAAAAAAAAATGAAAGCGGTCAATATGAAGCTTCTGGGATTCAATTTTTCTTTAAAAATAAGGAACATCGATTAACATAAATTGTTTTGGAATGCAAAAATAAAGAAACAATTAAAATTGATCTCCCAAAATGTGTAAACACGTTTGTAGAGATCAAACAGAAGTATGGAAGTTCATACATTTAAATTTCACATGCAACATTAAACTGATTTCTGAACACAGAGCAAGCAACTTAAATGATAATGAATCTTAGGAATTGAATATTTGGGTTGAACGATAATTTAATAGCATGCAATTAAACTGTTATGAACAAATTCACTTGGCCAACATTTTACAGCTCGTTCAAATCAGTCATCAAGGTCTGTAAATATTCAATAAATAAAAAGGTGGACTCGAAAGTATGGGTTCTATACTAAATTGACATCATTGAATAAACTTAAAATCTAGACTACCAATTGATATTGTAGACGCTAACAATAAATTTTCTAGAATATTACAACAACTCCATGCCAGCATACAAATTCCCCCATATTTACCAATGGTTCAGTAGTGATAAACAAATCCAAATTTCCATAATTATGAATAATTCTACAGCGTTTGTATAGAATTCGAATTTTTGAAATACAAATGATTCTACAACAATTTTAAATTCTAATGTACATATTTCTCTTACTACAAATCATAACTTTGGAACTAAAATAACATAACCAATGATGATGGAGAAATTGAGGATGTTCGTCAACAACTTGCGTTCCTTATTTACTCTCGCTTGCTAATCACGGAGACTTCACTGGTACCTCCCGAGCAATTCTATGGGTACTCTTCTTCCCCATTAGCCCTCCGAGCCACAAAGGGCCACACATAAGAAACCAACAAGCAATAGCTCCAAGGATTTCCTCACAAGGTAGAGCTTCCACTCTTTCTACAAGCTTGGTATCCCAACTCTCTCAAGTAAAACACAGTCAAAACAATTTTGGCACCACAACCTTACCCAGAATAAGTGTTTCCCCTTTTCCTTCTTCACCATTTCTTTTATAGAATTATCCCAAATGACACTTGTCCTCATGCACAATTATTTATCTTTTTAATTAATTTAATAAGTAATATTCACCCACACACTTGTCACATTCTCCCCAAGTTGCACAAGTAAATGCCCTTTTCATTTTATTTAAAGAGCCATTTTCCTTCACATTCATCAATGTGTTCCTATTTTCACTCTTAGTTGTCTCTTTGTTCCCCAATTTCTCATTCAATGAGTGCCTCCTAACTAGATCTTAGTTAGAGTTGGATTAAGAGTATTCTTCTAGTTAGACTAATGGTATTTTGAGTAAAGATTCTACTCTATGTAGATCCAATCTCTCAAGTTATTATTTATATCTATTTTTAAAAATCCCTTTTTAATAATTTCATGCACACATGTGCATTTTATCCAAATTTTAGATTTTACTCACTTCTTTCTAGATTTGACTTATCCCAACTTTATTTTTATTTTATATAATATTTTTAATTCCCCCCCTAAATAAAATTAGACTTAGGTTTTGCCTCTTGTTAGGCCTATTAATTATTAATCTACTATTTAATAATTAAATTTATTCTAATAAGGTCTAACCATTCAAAACTTTTCTAGGCCACCTAGATTTATTGACTCATGTTTTTTTTTTTTAAATGCAATGTGCCCTTCAAGAATCACCTCCATGCTCCAAGGGTGCCACTCGCCTTTGACTGATTTTGGAAGTTTTTCTGATGCTTGGAGTCAACACTCCACTCATTCGACCTTGTGAGAGACTAAGGGCTTCTAAGGAATAATGACTTTTCTTTATACAACACACCTTAGAAATCTTCGTGAGTCCTTGCCTCAGTCTTCCCTCATGACATTGTGGACCACCCAAACTAGGTAATCGTTAATATACAATTATGTCCATGGTGGGAGTGGTAGCAGGCTGTGACAGGGATGCTGCCACACCTCTCCATGAATTTTTGGTTTATGTGCATGGCCCCTTTAATCCTTATGTGAGTCATATTAGCAAGCATCATCAAGCCTACATCCACTCACAAAAACACTTTATATAATCCATATCCATAATCATACCAAAATAAGTCATCCATCATATATGCATAAAATGAAATAATCAAACAAATACAATCCACTCCCTGACTCAATCTGGAGTCCAAGGAAGTCCATCGATGCCATCAACATCCACAACTTGTCTTGTTCCTTACACACTTAGGAAAACTATTCAATAATATATGTCAATACATATACATCAATTTAACAACATGTCACAATGCATTATCATCATCATATATAACCCATAATCCAAACAAAATCATAATATACCATAACCACATCACTTGCATGCAAGTGTCCTCAAAGAATATGTCAATAAAAGTGTGTTCAGTAGAGCGGGATGTTAAACATTAATATAGAAAATACTGGTTTTTTTTTTTTAATTTGATGAAAAAGGGATACTATGTATGGTATTTCATGGGTATATGATTCATTTTCATTATATTAATAATCCAAGATGAACCACCAAAGAGTGTCCTATGTCAAGATACCTATTCGACATTGTTGTCATTTTAGTGAGATGCAACTTGATAGAAGTTGCAAAATCACTAATATTGGAGATAAAAGAATGATTTCCTCAAGATGAATTGTTGGAGAGCATGTCTATGGTGTACCCTCAATATTGGAACAATAAAAATGTCAACTTACTTTAAAACACAACTTTGTGGAAAAATTAAACACGTTGGTGCACCATTTTTGCAATAAGGTCGAGATACATGGAGAACAACTTGACGATATTTTAGATAAATAAAAATTGTTTCAACAAGCTACACACTTCGCTAAAACAACGTGGAATCAATTTTGTGTTTTGGATAATTCTCTAGAATATGGTGCAATAACAATATTATGGACTACTTTAGGTTTTATCCAAAACTTATAGGGAAACATATTAGAATATTTCAAATTGGTGTATTTTTGTCAAACCATGATTTTGGGATCAATGGAGGATGAGAGAATGTTTATTACACCATCATTTTTGAAGTAAAAGATGAGAAACAAGATTGATAAACATATGGATATATGTTTAAGATTATATGTAACAAAGTATGGCATTACCAATTTTCCATATGAAAGAGCACTAGCTCTTTGGTGATCAAATTATGATAGAAAGGGAGAAAACAATATAACAATTTTCTCTAATGAACTTGATATGGAACATAATTCTTTGGAAGCTCATAATGATAGTGCATCTGAAGAAGGTCCTGTTTAGAATGAAGAAAATGAGAACCAAGATGAGAAGTGGGAAATTGATATACCACAAGAATTGATCTAATCCAATATATACGAGGGTCTAGGGGACATTTATTTTGGTATATGTGTTCCAATGGTGGTGTAAGAAATA
The DNA here is from genome assembly GCA_009831015.1 of Picea engelmannii. Taxonomy (NCBI): domain Eukaryota; kingdom Viridiplantae; phylum Streptophyta; class Pinopsida; order Pinales; family Pinaceae; genus Picea; species Picea engelmannii. Next base: position 27,482 of record ML843957.1, on the reverse strand, counting down.
GTGAATGGAATAGCACAAATGATGTGATTCTTGTGATTCATTGTTCCTCTATTTTTATAGTATGTTGGAAATCATTTATCATAGGAAGATTACTATATTCCAATTTGAGGTTGCATTTCAAGTAAAAGTAGGTTCTATATTTTATGTTTTTCATTATAACACTGGAGCCAAATTTTCTTGATGCAACTTATTTTAAAATTGATGTTTTTATATTTAACTATTACGTTGTCTCTTTCTTCTATGTGATAGGAAATGAATATGAAATTTGATGAAGTTGAGACTTATCTCTTCACATAGGTAGCATCCTAATATTAAAGGGAAAATATCTAATTTTACAAGACTTTCGCTCAACAAGAATAGGCTCAGTCAAGTAGATGAAATTTCTTTGATTTTTAGCTCTAATATGTTGATAAATTTTAATGGTTTTTTTCTTTGTTTGTTGGATTTTGGACCATTTTGTCAAGTTCAAAAATTTGGGTTTGTTTTGGTTAAAAATTGTGTTAGCCCCTTCAATGCTTCTAGTTCTCGTTTGATGTTTAACTAAACCCTTTGTTGCAGAATGATTGGCTCCATCTAATTTCCATTGAGTCAAGGGTTTGGGTTAAAGTTAAATACCTTTTTTGAGTAAAAAATATTTTTTTATCTTTTTGTCATGACATTTATTTGAAAAACATATGGTATTAGGATTAATATATAGATTTGGTTATTATGTGGGCACTCAATTTGTTTTCCATAATTATGATTGTTTTCATTATATGTTTGATGGTTCAAGGAAATATGTTTTTATTTCCTTTCACTTCATGGAATGACTTGAGCATCTTCACCTTTTAGGACCTACTATGTTTATTTTATATTTTCTTTGAAAAGACTTATTGATTATTTAGAAAACGAAATTAGATCTACTTAGCTAAATGAAGAGAAAAATGGTCTCTGCACTATTTCTTATGTGTTCAACATAGGAGACCTATTAGAATGAGACTAAATTTCCTCTAATGCAAGTATACTTGTGATTCCAAGACTAAAAGAGCATTACATGTAGCCTGTGGAGGATGAGAGAATGTTTATTGCACTATAGTTCTTGAAGTCAAAGTTGGTATATGTGTTCCATTGGTGGTGAAAGAAATAGTTAATGGAATAAAAATGATGTGATTCTTGTGATTCATTTTTCCTTTATTTTTGGAGTAGGTAGGAAATTCTTTATCATAACAAGATTACTATATGCCAATTTGAGATTGCATTTTAGGTAAAAACAAGTTCTATATTTTTTATTTTTTATTCTAACATTACAACCACATTTCCTTAATGGAAGCTATTTTATGATTGGTGTTTTGATATTTAACTATCACATTGTCAATTTCTTGTCTGCGATAAGAAATGAAGTTGGAATTTGGTGAAGCTAGGACATATTTCTACACACATATAATGTCCTAGTAGTAAAGGGTTAATAACCAATTTAACAAGACTTCTGCTAAGAAATAATGGGCTCATTCAAGTAGATAAAATTTCTTTGATGACTGACTCTAATATCTTGGTAAATTTTAATGGTTTGAGGGTTTGTTGCATTTTGGAACAATTTGTCCAGTTTGAAAGTTTGGGTTTATTTTGGTTTAAAATTATGTTATTCCCTTGAATGATTCTAGTTCTCATTAGATGTTTGATTGAACCCTTTGTTGTGCCATGATTAGTTTCATCTGATTTCTATTTAGTCAAGGGTTTGGGTTAAAGTTAAAGACCTTTGTTGAGTAAATAAAAATTTTTTCATCTTTTTATCATGTTCATTTGACTAAAATATGGTATTTGGATTAATATATAGTTTTGGTTAGTTTATGGGAACTCGATTTGTTTTCCATAATTATTATTATTATTTTCTTTATATATTTGATGGTTCAAGGAAATATTTTTTTATTTCCTTTCACTTTGTGGCATGACTTAAGCATCTTCACCATTTAGGATCTACTCTGTTTATTTTATATTTTCTTTGAAAAGAGTTATCGGTTATTTAGAAAAGGAAATGAGCTCAACTTAGCTAAGTGAAGAAAAAAATGGTCTATGCACTAGGTTCCTATGTGTTCATCATAGGAGACCTATTAACATGAGACTAACATTCCTCTAATGCAAGTATAGTTTTTATGTCAAGACCAAAAGAGAATTACAAGTAGTCAGTGGAGGATGAGAGAATGTTTATTGCAATATCATTCTTCAAGTCAAAGTTAAAGAACAAGCTTGATAAACAAGATTGAAAAAAAAGAACATTACATAGTTTATGCTAATAATGCACATGTTATGTAGAGTTTCATGTAACTAAGAAAGAGGTATGTTTATTGGTGCTTGTATCACATGGAAAAAATACCTTTCTATACAATTTTGGATCATTTATTTCTTCATTACTTTTCTGCAACTCAATTTTGGGAGTTGGTATTTAGTAGGATCCAAGTGGCATACATAGCATGTGCTACCCTTAATGAGCTTAGAATGGATGATAACACTTTGACACTGCATCGTGCTATTGCAAGGTATAGATATACATGACAAAATAATATCCCTTACTTAATCTACATATATTATTGTTCATGTTGAATTATGGCAGTCAAAATGAGACTATCTCTTTTTCTAAGGCCTAATGTATGCCCAACATTTATTATAAATTTATGTGTCCCTTTACTTTTTTATAAGAAAATAAAAATATAAGGGATAAAAGAGACCTCTCTTCCTTGGGAAGGGGTCCTTTTTAAAAAATGGATGATTACAGAGGAAGTCATCCATGGAATGTGACCTATCAATATTCTTATACTTTGGGACTTATTGATGGATAGAATTATGTTTTCTCCTATTTAAGAGAATCCTATGATGAATTTGTTTGAAGGGTCCTTTCATAATCGATGAATCATTAATAAAGAATCCATAATAGAAGTGGTAGGGAAAATATTAATATATCTTGATATTAACAGAAGTGGTAGTAAAGATCAACACATATGAACTTTTTGGTGAAATTTCATCAAAATTGATAGAGGGATATGCAAGAGTGTACAATGAGAACCTTGACAAACATAACCCATAATGCTTGCAATAGTGTCTAGAGGATGGACAAATTATGATTATTTTTCTAAATATGTAAAATGAGTATATTACAGTTTAATGAATACATTTTCCTATTATTATATATGGTTTTTTAATTTATAAAAAAATTCGCCAAGACTTTACAAGGTTTTATAATTTAGTGAAAGATTCGCTAATGTTTTAAAATATTTTGTGTGTATATATATATATATATATATATATATATATTATGTTATTGATAAAATAGCCTTAAATTTTTCCTATGTATCATGGGCATTTGCCCATTTATTATACATATAAATTTAAGGGAGATTCTTAAAATCACCCCTGGTGAAGATGGAATATTGCGTACCTATCTTTTATATTGAATTAAGGAATGAGGTGAATAACAAAAATCTCTAAAGAAAATAGGTGATATTTTCTTCATAGATTTTGAAAGGGTAAAAGTCATGGGCTTAACCAATGGACCATGGAATTTTTTCGAGATTCCATTCTTTTATTAAGATCATTTATTAAGGGTGGTAGAGTCAAGGACTACATGGTGTAATACTTGGTTGTTAATATGTGGGATGTTAGATTTGGTTAAACCTATAATGGAGGTTGTCTCAATATTATTCAACTCCATGACATTTATTCTAAAGGGTTTTTAGAAAAAAAATGACCTTTAGAGTCATGTCAATAGGTAAGAAGGAAAGAGAGGTCATCCCTTTAGTTAAGTGATGGACTATTTCAAAATATAATCAAACTAGTGGGCAGGGAATCAAGAATATCTATGATTTTGGGAATGCTCTAGAAGATAGATTTGTCTAGAGCTTGATTTATAACAAGTGGATGTTGAGTCAACTAATAATTCAAAATTATATTGAACCTGATTCACTTGTAAATTGGCAAATCTAGACAAATATTTTTACCAATAATACTTCTATTATTTGGAAGGAAATAGTTGGCTTATTTTACAACTAATATGTAGTTGATTATGTTGGAAAGTGAGAAATGGTGAACGTGTGAGGATAACATTTCGTCCATGGGATGGTTGTAGGAATGAATTTAGTCTACCCAAAAATGTGATTAACTCTCTATATGAGAAAGGCATTTGTAGTCTTTCCTAGGTAGTTTATCTTAAAATGACACAAGTTTGGTCAGTGGAATGAGAATGGAGGTTTATGAGGACTACACGGGAATGATGGATCTCAATGGGAAGGCTATATTTATAAGATAAATGGTAGCCACATTTGAATAAAAGACGATGATACATTATTCTAGACCAAAAACCCTACCTTAGGGATTTATACACCCAAATTAGGATATAAGGAAATTTTCATCGAGGAAATACCTAAGCACACCCAATCATAGTGGAAACCTTTGTTAAATATTAGGATTATAATGTGTTTATAACAAAGTAAAAAATATTCCTGTGGTTGGATTTCATGAAGGAAGTTGTAACCTAGGAAGTGCTTGAAAAGAGAAATAAGAATAGATCTAGTATGTGTTTATCATGTCAAGAAAATGAGGAAACCATATGTCATCTACTAACACACTATGAATATCTAAAGTAGGTGTGGGTAGAGATGGAAACTTAAACAATTTTTCAAGAAGGTTGGAAGGGAAAAACAATATTTTATCTTGTCAAAAACTATATTGTAAATCCTGATCTAAAATAATTTTGCGCTCTCCTTATATTAGCAATTTTGGGTATATGAATTGTAAGGAATACATGTATCTTTTAAGGGTTATCCATTTCTCCCTTTTAGTGTTCTAATAAAAGAAAAGTTATATTTGGGAGACTTAAGTCTCAACTTGATTCATTTAAGGGTAGGGAAATGGACCCTGGTCTCATTGAAAAGTATAATGCATTGGATTTATTTGATGGCGATAGATAGTGTTCCCCCACCAAGATGTGAGGTTGAAAGACTTATATTCCTAAATGATAATCACTATTACAAATTTACATCAAGGTTGGGAGAGGGAACCAATAATTATGCTAATGTTTTCTTTAAAAATATAAATAATGCTTGTTGTTGAAAAGGTAATTTCTCATATTCATATTTATGGTAATCCTTTGGCTATAATCAAATGGGTAGATGGGGAATGTAGGATGTTGAATTTATTTCTGAGACACATTTTAGAGGAAGTTGTTGTTTTTTGGGATGATTTTAACACATTTTGTTTCTCACATGCATATACATAAAATAATAAAGACATACATTCCATTTCCAAATCGAGTCTACCACTAGATGTTGATCCATGGACTATTATAACATCAAGGGATGGGCACCCTTAGGAATATTTCACGTAGTTTATTGCATAAGAATTATCTTGCAATATTTCCTCCTATTTTCATGAGGAACTTGTATTTATCTATGGTGTTGAAGGTGTAGGCTACTTATCACTTCATATTTTTAGATGTTAATGAAGTAAGAAGATGATGATGGTATGGGCTATATTACGACCATCTATGCTACTATTTTTTTTATGATCAGATATAGTTTCTGGCCTATTTGGGAATTATGATTATAGTTGATGTATTTGTTTCAAGTATTATACAAGATATTAATTTTTAGAAGTATTACTATATGGTGAGTTATGATTTGTAATAAATAGGAGTGGATATTTTGTTTATATATCCCTTATAAGGAAAGAAAACAATGAAAATTTACCAATAAAATTGATTTTCATGAAGATAGGGTAAGCATTGGCGTGGTGATTCATTGGTTCCAAGGTATTTTGAAGGCTAAAAAACCTCTTAATGTGTAGGGATATTGACCAAGGATATCCCACCAATGCTTACCTTATGTGTTATAATGACCTTTTTATCATTTTGCCTCCAATATCTTAGGCGTTTCAGAGGTAATTTATAATTTTTAGAAAGAACGAAATGGCAATTCCTATTGTTATTTCATCTTTTAGGTAGAGTCTCTATTTTCAATATAGGTTTTTTCTTAAGGTGTGTCCTTTTGATGTCAAAAGGCTTGGTCTAGGATTTGGTCATGGTTGTTAAAGATCCATGCAGCGTAGGTCAATTGGAGGAGGTGTGATCCTAAGTAGACGTCACCTCAATTAAAAGGGATGGTTAATGTTTTTATTGCATTTCAAATGGAGAAAACGGGAAATCTATCCTAGGGAATCTATGTCACCTACAAGATCAATTAATTTTTTATTGTGTAATGAGGACAATTAAAAATTATGTTCCCGTACATTTCTTTCCATGGCCTTGAGTTTATGAATATTCAAAGCTTTTATATTCAAATAGAATTATTATATTTGCAAATCAATGTAATGTATGTATGTTGTAATATCCCTCTCTTGCATGAATTGAGCGAAATTTTTCTTTGAGGACACTTGCGTGCAAGTGATCCAGGTCATTGTACTATTGGCTATTTTGATTATGATTATGAGACATTATGTATTTAATGTTATGCCATTTTTGTTATATTTACATCGATAGGTGCTATTGATTGGGTTCTCCTGAGTGTTCAAGACTCTAGACATTGAGTATGAAAAGGCATCGATGAAACCCCTTAGAATCTGGATCGAGTAAGGGATTGGGTTGTTAGGGTTTGAATGTGGATTGATGTGACATATGTACATATGATTAGATTTTATGATGATTGATTATTATTGCTGACATGATTCGTTGATGGATGAAGGTTGACGATAACTTGCCAACCAGACTCACATTTGGAGTAGAGAGGTCATGCACGATAGCTAGAGACATTGAGGGAGAGGTGTGGCAGTAGCCTTTCCAAAACCTACTAGCACTCTCTTTGTGGCTCAAACTGTAGGTTAACGATTACCTAGTTCGAGAAGACCCACGATGTTGTGAGGGAATATTGTGACAGTCGCTCACGATGATTATAAGGGGTGCGCAATAAGGAAGGGGCCTTATTCCTTAGAGGCCCTTAGTCTCCCACAAGATCACCTAGCAGAGTATTAACTCCAGGGATTTGACGTCTACCAAATTCAGTCAAGAGGCGAGTGGCACCCTTGGATCATGTAATGCATATTGAAGGGAATGTCACACAAATAAAATAGAAAGAGGCGAGTGGCACCCTTGGAGCACGTAGTGTGTATTGAAGGGCATGTCACGCAAATAAAATGGAAAGAGGGGAGTGGCACCCTTGGAGCACATACTGCATCTAGAAGGGCACATCGCGATTTTAACTATGATAAGTTAATAAACCTAGTGCCTAGAAAAATATGCCCCCTTAGAACCCGGTCGGCCCTAAAATAAATGACGGTATGAGTAAAGTTAATAACTAAAAGTTCCCTTAAAAATTGTCACCCAACCTAGGGAAATTAAAACCTAGGTCTAAGTAGAACATGTGGTTAAAGAAAATAAATAAATAAACATGTAACAAGAAGGGGGGTAAGAAATTCAGACTTAATTATTAAAGTAAAAGTTATAATTGAGGATTAAATTTATTAAAAGGGTAAATGGTTGTTTTATCGACACTTGCTAAATTGATTTTTAGTTAAAAAGGAAAAAGGGGGAAAACTTAAAAGAAAAGGAAACTTAAAGAAAAAGGGAAACTAAAAGAAAAGGGGAAACTTAAAGAAAAAAATTAATGTCTAACTTAGTAAGGAATCTAGCCTTTGGAACCTTCTATTTATGAACTAAACTAGGAATTAAGTAAGTGATCCAGGACGCTCACCAGGCTCAGAAAATGCTCAAAAATCAAACTTCTCAGAATTGAATGAAACCAATTCCATTGCGAATGGCTCGTCGCGCTAATTTCGACAGTGTATTTACTTCGTCAAACAGGCTCTGTATGAGAAATTTATCGCGTTCTAATTGAAAACCCAAATAGGTAAAAAGTCAAAGGTCAACTATCCAAAAGTCAACGCTGATGTTAGCATGACATCACTAATGACACCACATGAGGAAAACTTAGACCAATGGCAGTCTGACAAGTGGCAGCAGTTCACTGGGTAGATGTGGATGGCAGATCCAATTAGAGTTGGACATGTGGCAAAGTTTGGGCAAATGAGATGGTGCCATGTGGCCCAGGCATGGGCAGACACGTGGCACCCAGTCAATGTTTCATATGGAAAGTTCCAAAAATTTTGGGGTCGATGGGGTTTGAACCCACGACCACCCACCAAGCCTAAGAGTTTTCAAAAATGACCCAACACCAATGTGTCCATGTATTACTTGTTAAATCAAATGTAATTAAATATATATATGTTGTAAATTTTAGTAGGGCGCAAAAAGGAGGGGGTTGGGGCTAAGCCCCAATCCGTGGTCGACTTTCATTGCATAGAACCTGGAGCGCGGGGGCTTTACCATAACCATATGCATGAGGATTTTGATAGACCATAGCCCTTGGATCTCGGGCGGATCCCACAAGACCAGGGGCCTAATCCTACAAGGGTGCACACATATTTTATTAGTTAGGCTGAGGCCACATGAGATGTGCCCCAAAACCACAAGCTAGCATAAGTATGGGCCAACGCTTAGCACTTTTGGGCTAATGCTTGGCCATATGAAGCTCATGTGACCTTATAAAGGGAGAGCGTGCCAGCCCAAGGGGGCTTACTGTGTAGTTTGTAGAAGAAATGGGTTTTTAACTATACAGAAGTGATTTTTAACTGATATTATGCCCAGAAAATGGATTTTTTTAGGATTTTAGGCCATTTGAAGGGGGATTTATTCCCATAAAGAGGCCAGATCTTGAAGGAAGTTGGGATTCCTCATCTGAGCCTTGAAAACTATAAGAACCAGGATTTTTGAAGCTTGTAGGAGACTTTTTGATGTATGGTTTTGAAGGGCCAGTTTGTAAATTTTGGCTTTTTCTCATGTTTTGAGAGGCATTTTTCTCATATTGTTGAGAGGATTTTGATGGTGCATGCATGAATCTGAGCAACGAGGTCTTGTACAGAAGACATGAAGCATGTAATGTAACAACAAAGAGCATTGTAAGAGAACTTTGAGCATTTTAAAGAGCAATAAAGAGATCCTCCACTTGGAAGCAGGCCCGTAGATGTAGCCAATGATTGGTGAACTCCGTTATCAACCTCTTGTCTCTATTTATCTTTCTATTTTTCTATTCTATTCTCTTCATTTGTAGTATGAATATTAATATCCAATCTCTTTATACATTAATAAGCATCAAGTAAAAGTCGCATTTGATATTCTGCAAACAAGATAACAAGTTTATGTATTTCTCATTCTTAATGGTCCGATGCAAAAAGTACATTAAACTAACTTGCGATTTATCAGTAATACCTTCGTTTTTGGATCAGTAAGGCATAAGTCATTTAAGATTTGTAAGGGAATTTTGGGACACCGAGGAGCATTTTTAGGAACGCTTTTAGGTGTGTGAGGGAATAGGAATAATTAATTAATTAATAAAATTGATGTTTTGGTGAAACTAGGGGATTGGGCCATATGTGTATGGGAGAGGTTTTTCCTAATTAAATTAATGAAAAAGGAATCTAATGAGAATTTTTGGAAACTATTTACTAGGAAAATCTATAAAAGAGATGGTGAAGGAGGAGTATTGATCATCATTTGTCTTGCGTAACATTACTCAGTTGAAATTTCATCTTTACTGAACTTTCTCTTATGTGAGTTGTGATACTCAGCTCGGGTAACAAGTGGTAGATCAACATTGCGAAGCAATATGGGTGCTAATTCTCTGGTATTATGTGTGTGGCCCCTTTGCGGATCGGGGGGCTCAGGGAAAAGAAGATTACCCCTAGCGTTGGCTGGGAGGTACCAGTGAGGTCACATCAATTGGAAAGCAGGAGTTGGAGGGAGAACACATGGGACAATGACCTCAAAGCATTCTCATTTGGCTAAGGTACGCATGTTAAAGTTGTTACTTGTAATGAATGTAAATTACACTTGTTTATTTTACTATACCCGAATGAAGTTTTCATTTCCATGAGATTTCCTTGCACATGTATTTCTATGGTAATTGTAATCCCCTTGTCTCTTGATTCTTTCAGTAAGAACCCTTTCTATCCACAATATTCTTTATTTTTGAGTTATTTTTTATTTGCACGTGGCCATAATGAACTCCAAACTCAAAACCTTGCTTGCGCTCTTGTATCTCCTTCCTGAGTTTTCTTTATTCCTTGACTACACTTTTATTTCATTATTTGCTTCTCCATGGGAAGATATGAATGTCGATTTCTATTTTTATCCTCTGTTCCTTGATCCTTTAAGTTATTAGTATGTGCCTGAGCAGTCAGCTAGGAGTCAAATCGATTGTCTTTCACTCTGGTGTTAAAGACTTCGATTCAAATTCCCTACTTTCCTATGCATGGATAATAAGTGTAGGATCATTCCTCTGACCAGTGTTTATTTGTAGCGAGTTCCTCTGCATTTTCCCTTGAGTTGTAATCTTGGCACCCTCTCTTTTACTTGAGTTTTCACTGTGTGTTTACACCTTGTTTTAACCCTCACTTCACCCAATGTTTCCACTTCATTATGTTCAAGATCTCTTGCTAGATCACCCTTCAATGCTCTTTGTTCATTGTTTACCATACTCTACGTAGATTATTGTTGATAGCCCAGTGAATTCACTACTTGGTGCAGCGAAACCACCTTTGAAAGATCAGAGTTATTTCTCTCTGCATTTTTCTTTTTTATATTTCTTCTAGTGAATAGCATCAATAATCTATGAATTTTGCTCCACAATTTGCATAGGTCTCTCTGCATTTTCTATGTGAATGATCATATCTGCATTTTTTGTGTGAATGATTATCTCTGTGTTTTCTGTGTGAATGATTATCTCTATGTTTCCTGGGTGAATGATTATCTCTATGTTTTCTGGGTGAACAATCATCTCTGCATTTTCTGTGTGGATGATTATCATTGTGTTTTCTGGGTGAATGATTATATATGTGTTTTCTATGTGAACAATCATCTCTATGTTTTCTGGGTGAATGATTATCTCTACATTGAATGATTAATCTATGAAGGATTAATCTACGATTCCTTGGCTCCTTGCAAAAAGGGGTTAAATTGTTTTTCTTTCCCAATGAATTTGGGTGACTCGTACCCACCATTTATCCATTCTCCTTTCCTCAAAAATTAGATTTATCAATAGTGATTTTACCATGGAGATTTTACCCCTGCGATTTCAGCATGATCTCCCTTCCTACTACTTACCATTGAAAATTTTACCACTGTGATTTACCAGTGTGATTTTTACTCTGTGATTTCATTTTATTAGACAACAATATCAATTCTAGACAGACATTTTAATTGCTATGTCAGTCATGTAATTGCATGTATCAGTCCTGTAATTATATCAACTTTTTTAATTGTATCAGTCCTATAATTATATATGTTTTTATATCAACGTTTAATTGCGTGTATCAGTCATGTAATTATATATGTTTTTATATCAATGTTTAATTGCGTGTATCAGTCATGTAATTATATCCATTTTTATATCGACGTTTAATTTCTATATCAGTTATGTAATGGATTGTAGCAATTATTTATATCAACGTTTATTGGCTTTAGCAGTTCCTTAATTTCTTATATCACATATGATTAAGCTATCTCTCAAATACATTTCTATTATATAGAGAATTAAGATAGATTATCCCTACACTTGAATTTTAGATATTCTTCAATTTATTCTTGTTTTATAGAGTTGGAGAATGGATCATGATGTAGCTAATTGCATATACATTGATGCCTTGAACTATTTAATTATCTGGTCTAGAAATTGTGCCTATGTTTCTTTAATTTTTTATGTCACCTATGGTTAAGAAAACACTCGAATATTACTTTCTCTATATAGAGAATTAAAATAGAATATCCCTGCACATGAGCTTTATCGATATTACTCAAATTATTTCTATTTTATAGTATGGGAGACTTCGTTGATAAAAGTGACTCTTAAGAAAACAAGAAATCCTTCGGCTAGTTGCGCAATTTAATTATTGAATGATGTCACCTTTCGTCTTGTGGAATTGTGATTAGGTGCTTGTGTATAGTCTTCATGTATTACTAACAGTTACTTAGATCTCCTAGAGCGTTGGATTTTTCTTGGGTTAAAGGGTTAGATGTCATTTGTGCTTGGGATTGTTGTGCGCTCATCATATCGGCAACATGAATCCTTAAGTTGGGATCATTGTGCATGTTGATCGATAACGCATATGAAACCTGTATTAGGGTCATGTGCCTTCCGATGTGCATGTTTTTGTTTTTTCTTTTGAGGTTGTACCTGATTATAGCTTTTAATAACGATCTCTCATTCGTCGGGAGGGTTCTAGATACTTATCGAGGAAGTTGTTGCATGGGACTGATTGGTGTTTCTTATGCGACTTGGATGTCCTAACCCGACAGGGTAGGACGGGCAGGTAGTCGTCTTTATTTGTCTATTTGATTTTCGTATGTTACATCCAGTGGCAAAATGTGCTAGTGTGTTTGGTCATTAATTGCTTGTTGCATGACTTGCATGCATCGTGTTCGTTGTTGAATTGCGTTGATCGAAATTTTTCATTGTTACCTTCCTGCTTAAAAAACAAAATATTGCAGTTGTTTTGCATCACATGTTATCGTAACGACGAGGGTCATTACATATGGTATCAGAGCGAGTTCAACCCTACGATTGTGGATTGCCTTGCTTTCCATTGCAGTAAACTCTTGAGTAATAACCTAGTGCTAATTAAAACTTTAACGTGTTCATGCAGTGATATCGATTAGAGGATGCAACAGAGGTTCGCAACGTGGTGTCGTGGAAGGAGGTGTGACAATTCCAAAAGTGCCCGTGCCCTCAGAGTCTAACCCCAAGGGGGAAGAACAAGTCCTTCGGATGGATACGATTGCTATAAGGTATGATGATGGTCTAACAAGGCCCTTCCATGGAATGACAAAGGCCTTGATTCACCATCTGTACTGATATGAGGCCAGGGTGCTTATACCCCTGTGGGTCCATAGCGCACCCATGCCAGTACCATTAGCTTCACCGAGAACTCGAGAAGGATAAGTTCTCAAGTCCACGAGTGTCGCAGATGGCTCATTCATCGAGGCATGGTTGGAGAGAAAGAAAATGTTCTTCATGGTTCGTGATTACGACCTCCATCATGAAGGAATGCATGGTGGTATTTCAACTAAAGGGGGAATGTTCTTCTATGGTGGAAGACTCTCCTACCGAAATTGAACATGGAAGTCGAAGACCTTTCATGGGAACTATTCAAGGAACCATTCCAGGAGAGGTATATTTATGAGGAATTCATTCAACGTCAACTAAATGAGCTCAAATCCTTGCAATAGGGTGGTCATATGGTGCTCGTGTATGAGGCCCATTTTATGGAGCTACTTTGGTATACTGCACACCTAAATATCGAGAAACTTAAGGTCAACAGGTTTGTGTTTGGCCTTAATGTCGAAATTCATGCAAAGGTTAGGATTATGATGTCTCAAAACTTGCATGATGTCGTCCAGAAGGCCCTCATAGAAGAGGAGGATCTTATCAGTGGGGGTTAGAGTAGGACTCCAGCGAGACAAGCGAAGCATGTGTCATCGGGTGTGCAGCAGCATCGGACACTAGCTAGACATTCACTAGGATATTGTGGCTTCCATAGAGTATCCAATTTCCCTACACCTCAGCGACCAATGCCTTAGCAGCAGACTCCTTATAGAGAACCACAATAATGTCGACCACAACACCAACAGTTTAGGCTTGTTCAGCAGAACAGACCAGGGTTCCAAGTCGGTGGGCGTTAGCTTCTACTTCGGGTACTAGGAGTACTGGACCAAAGATAGGGTTTTAGACATGTGGGGAGCCACCTTACCAGTGTGAATTCCCAATGGAGAGGACCAGACCCTTATCATTTTGATAGATCCAGGTGCTACCAAAATTTTTATTTCCAGTGCAATGCTAAAAATAATTAAGGTAAAGGCAGTCAAACATGATGAGTTTCACTTTGTAGAAATGGCTTCGGGAGCCAAAAAAAATGTTGGAGCGAAGGTTACAAGCTGTATACTTAACCTGGGAGAGTTTGTCACCAGGGCCAACCTGTACCTTATGATCTTAGGATCTTATGACGTCATGATCAATATGGACTGGTTGGAATCACATGAGGTGATACTCAACTGTAAGATGAAATGGTTGATCTTGGTCAATGATGAGGGACAAAAACACATGATTGTAGGTTGGAACCAGGGATTTTACCCGAGGTTCATCTCTTCCTTGAAATTATGGAAGAGCATGCACAAGGGATGTAAGATTTATGCGATCCTTGCATTAAATGAGAAGGGAGTAGTAGAAGGTATATAACACCTTCCAGTGGTGAAAGAGTTTGCGGATGCCTTCCGGGAGTAGTTACCTGGGATCCCTCCAGAGAGGGAATTGAATTTTACCATAGACCTAAAACCGGGGACTGAACCGATAGCAAGAATGCCTTATCGGATGTCGACCCCAGAGTTACAGTACTTGAAAATGCAACTGAAGGAGTTGTTGGACCTGGGACTTACATGTCCAAGTGTGTCACCATGGGGTGCGCCTGTTATATTCATATGGAAGAAGGATGGGTCATGGAAACTTTGCATTGAATATAATCAATTGAATGAGGAAACAATCAAGAATCAATATATGTTTCCAAGGATTGATTATATGTTTGATCAGATGAAGGGTGCAACAGTGTTGTCAAGGATCGACTTGAGATCAGGGTATCACCAGTTATGGATCAAGGAGGACAACATCCCTCAAACCACCTTTAAGATGAGTTTTGGACATTACAAGTTTACATTTTTTCCATTTGGGTTGACGAACGCCCCAGGTGTATTTATGAATTTGATGAACAAGGTGTTCCATGAATACTTGGACAGGTTCATCCAAGTATTCATTAATGATATTTTTTATTTAACCTTGGATGAAGGAGGAGCATGATGAGCACTTTCTCCTGGTACTACAATGCCTACAAGAGAACAAATTGTTTTGGAAATTGTCTAACTGCTCGTTTTATCAATCGAAGATTCACTACTTAGGGCATGTCATCTCTGACGAAGGTATCGTTGTGGATCCAAAGAAGTTTGAGGATATTATGGAATGGTCTGCACCAGCAAATGTCCCCGAAGTGAGTAGCTTCATGGGTTTAGCGGGATACTTTCGATGGTTCATTGAGGGTTTTTCAAATATAGAAAATCTAATCATGGAATTGCAGAAGAAGAACAAGAGTTTTGTTTGGACTAAGAAATGTGTGGAGGCATTTCAGAGGCTTAAGGAGATGTTAAGGATAACATCAAAACTAAAGGTCCCTGATATGGACACAGACTTCTTGATATGCACTGGAGCATCCAAGGAAGGCTTAGGAGGAGTCTTGATGCAAGACAGTCAAGTGATCATTTACATCTCGAGAATGTTTAGACGACATGAGGAGAAATATGCAACGCACGATTTGGATTTGTTAGCCATTGTTTATGCCTTGAGAGTTTGGATACACTACCTTATTGGAAGGAAATTCAAACTAAAAATGGACCACTGTGGACTACAAAACATCTTTACGCAAAGTGACTTGAACGTGCGACAATGGCATTGGTCAGAATTGCTTAGCGAGTACGAATTTGAGATTACTTATACAAAAAGGAACAATGAACAGAGTGGTATGCATTGAGTCGGAGACCACGCATATTTTTGGTGATGCCTCTTTAGATGAATCTATGTGAAAATATTCTAACTTTACAACATGACGATGACTAGTACAAAGAGGTCAAGGATTTTATCAGACAAAACACAATGATGGTACCAAGATTTGAAGGATTTATGTTGGATGATGACGAATTATTGAGATTTAAGAATCGAATTTACATACCACCCAACGAAGAGTTGAGGATTTGGATCCTAAACGGGGCTCATAGAGCAGTGTATATGGATCATACCAGAGTCACGAAGATGAGGGAAGACCTTAAAACCTTATTCTTTTGGAAAGGAATCAAGGAAGACATAGTCAACTACATGGAAATATGTCTAGAAGGTCAGCAGGTGAAGGTTGAACATAAACATCCGAAAAGATTACTACAGCCACATGCTATTCCGAAATCGAAATGGGAGGTCATTTCGATGGATTTCATTGTTGTATTTCCACTGACGACAAGGAGACACAACTTGATCTTTTTAGTAGTTGACACTCTGACGAAGAGTGCACATTTTATTCATGTGCGTATGACGTATCAAGCACCTGACATATCTAGAGTTTTCATCACTGAGATTGTGAGGCTTCATGGCATGCCTAAGAGGATTATATTCGATAGAGGATCGGTGTTTACAGGATAATTTTGGACTAATTTCCAAGAGGCCTTGGGAACCCAACTTAACTATAGTACCGCGTATCACCCTAATATAGAAGGGAAAAATGAAAGAAAAAACCAAATCTGGGAGGACATGTTGCGTATGTACATGATGGATCAACAAAAGTGTTAGGAATAATTATTTCCACTGGTATAATTTTCATACAACAACAGTTATCAAAGCACCATTAATATGGCGCCTTTTGAGTTTCTTTACGAGCAACCGTGTTGGACACCTTTGAGTTTTGGATCGGCTGGAGGATAGGGTCCTGGTGGGACCTGAAGTGATCCAAGAAATGGAAGACCAAATGAAAACCCTAGGACAAGGGATAAAAGAAGCATAGGATTGATAGAAGAGTTATGTCGATGTTCTTCGTATCGATCATAGTTATGAAGTTGGCGATTAAGGATTTTTGCGGGTGAAACCGCATAAGAGTTCGATCAAGTTTGGAAAGGGTGATAAAATATCTCCTAGGTTCTTGTGATCCTGCAAGATTATGGAAAAGAGAGGGTCTGTGGCCTATTGACTATCCTTGCCTCATCCTTGAGGCATATGCATGATGTCTTTCATGTCTATGTTTTGAGACATTATGTTAGTGATCGTACACATGTTGTTGACATGAGTTCCTTGCAGGTATCGGACGAGGGTACGCTCATGGTAGAGCCAATATGTATCATGATCCCATAGAACTTGAAAACTACAGTGTATAATAGTAGATTAGGTCAAGGTCCAGTGGGACAACCATAGTCCACACTCGGCGACCTAGGACGACGCATATGATATGCGTCAGCAGTTCCCATTTTTTTTGATAGCTAGACCTATGAAATTATGATAGACTTTATTTTGGCACTTACATACTATGAAACTTCAGGAAGAAGTTTAAAACAAGAGGGTGTGTATGCAACATCGTGCTCTTGTGTGCATTAAGCAAACTTATTCTTTGAGGACACTTGCATGCAAGTGATCCGGGTCATTGTACTATTGGCTATTTTGATTATGATTATGAGACATTGTGGATTTGATGTTATGTCACTTTTGTTATATTTACATCGGCAGGTGCTATTCACTGGGTTCTCTTGAGTGTGTAGGACTCTGGACATTGAGGATGCAAATGCATCGATGAAACCCCTTAGAATCCATATCGAGTTAGGGATTGAACTATTAGGGTTTGAATGTTGATTGATGTGACATATGTACATATTATTATATTTTATAATGATTGATTATTATTGCTAACATGATTCATTGATGGATGCAGGATGAAAATAGCTTGCTGACCAGACTCACATTTGGAGTAGAGGGGTCATGCATGAGAACCAGAGACATTGAGGGAGAGGTGTGGCAGCAGTCCTGCCACAACCTACTAGCACTCTCGTGGTGGCTCAAACTGTAATTTAACGATGACCTAGTTCAACAAGACCCATGATGTAGTGAGGGAAGAATGTGACACTCGCTCACGATGTTTCTAAGAGGCACGCAATAAGGTAGGGACCTTATTCCTTAGAGGCCCTTAGTCTCCTACAAGATCACCTGGTGGAGTATTGACTCCAAGGGTTTGATTTCTACCAAATTTAGTCAAGAGGTGAGTGGCACCCTTGGAGCACGTAGTGCACCTTGAATCTCACGTCGCACAAATAAAATAGAAAGAGGTGAGTGGCACCCTTGGAGCACGTAGTGCGTCTTGAAGGGAACGTTGCGCAAATAAAACAGAAAGAGGCGAGTGGCACCCTTGGATCACGTAGTGCGTCCTGAAGGGCACGTTGCAATTTTAACTATGATAAGTTAATAAACCTAGTGCCTAGAAAACTATGCTCCCTTAGAACCTGGTCGACCCTAAAATAGATGATGGTATGAGTAAAGTTAATAACTAAAAGTTCCCTTAAAAACTATCGCCTGGCCTAGGGAAATTAAAACCTAGGTCTAAGTAGAACATGTGGTTAAATAAAAGAAAGTAAATAAACATGTAACAAGAAGGGGGGTAATAAATTCAAATTTAATTATTAAAGTAAAAATTATAATGGAGGATTAAATTTATTAAAAGGGTAAATATTTGTTTTATCTGCACTTGTTAAATTGATTTTTAGTTAAAAAGGAAAAAGGGGGAAAACTTAAAAGAAAAGGAAACTTAAAGAAAAAGGGAAACTAAAAGAAAAGGGGAAACTTAAAGTAAAAGCTTAATGTCTAACTTAGTAAGGAATCTAGCTTTGGAACCTTCTATTTATGAACTCAACTAGGAATTAAGTAAGGCATAAGTCATTTAAGTGTTGTAAGGGAATTTTGGGACACAGAGGATCATTTTTAGGAATGCTTTTAGGTGTGTGAGGGAAATAGGAATAATTAATTAATTAATAAAATTCATGTTCTGGGGAAACTAGGGGATTCGGCAACATGTGTATGGGGGAGGTTTTTCCTAA
The DNA here is from genome assembly GCA_009831015.1 of Picea engelmannii. Classification (NCBI taxonomy): domain Eukaryota; kingdom Viridiplantae; phylum Streptophyta; class Pinopsida; order Pinales; family Pinaceae; genus Picea; species Picea engelmannii. Next base: position 8,755 of record ML843957.1, on the reverse strand, counting down.
TTAAATTAATGAAAAATAAATCTAATGAGAATTTTGGGAAACTATCTACTAGGAAACTCTATAAAAGAGATGGTGAAAGAGGAGTATGGATCATCATTTGGCTTGTGTAACGTTACGTTGCAGAAATTTCATCTTGAATAAACTTTCTCTTGTGGGAGTTGGGATACCCAACTTGGGTAACAAGTGGTAGCTTTCCCTTGCGAGGTGAACTAGGTGCTAGCATCCTTTGGTATTGTGTGTGTGGCCCCTTTACAGCTAGGGGGGCTCAGGGGGAGTAACAGTACCCCTACCATTGGTTGGGAGGTATTGTTGAGGTCATATCGGTTATAAAGTGGTAGATGGATGGAGCGCATGAAAGAAGACAACTTCGGAGAATTCACATTTGCCTAAGGTACGCATGTTAAAGTTGTTACTTGCAATGAATTTAAATTACACTTGTTTATTTTACTGTACTCGGATGAATTTTTCATTTCCATGATTTTTCCTTGCACATGTATTTCTATGTTAATTGTAATCCCCTTGTCGCTTGATTCTTTCAATAAGAACCCTTGCTATCCACAATATCTTTTATTTCTGAGTTACTTTCTATTTGTTTCTGGCCAGAATGAACCCCAGACTCAAAACCTTGCCTACACTCTTGTATCTCCTGCCTGAGTTTTCTTTATTCCTTGACTACACTTTTATTTCATTATTTTCTTCTCCATGGGGAATACATGGATGTCGTTTTTTTGTTTTATCCTCTATTCCTTGATCCTTTAAGTTATTAGTCTATGCCTAAGCAGTAGTCCAGCAGTTGAATCGAGTGTCTTTCACTCTGGTGTTAAAGACTTAGATTCAAATGCCCTTCTTTCCTATGCATGGACAATAAGTGTAGGATAATTCCTCTGCCCACTGTTGATTTGCAGCGAGTTCCTCTATGTTTTCCCTTGATTTGTAATCTTGAAACCCTATCTTTTACTTGAGTTTTCATTGTGCGTTTACACCTTGTTTTAACCCTCACTTCGCCCAACGTTTCCAGTTCATTGTGTTCTAGATCTCTTGCTAGATCAACCTTCAATTATCTACGTCCATTGTTTACCATACTCTGTGTATATTGTTGTTGATATCCCATCGAATTCACTGATAGGCGTAGTGAAACCACCCTTCAAAGCTCAAAGTTATTTCTCTCTACATTTTTTTTTATATTTCTCCCAACGAATAGCATTAATAATATATGCATTTTCCTCCATGATTTGTACAGTTATCTCTGCATTTTTTGTGTGAATGATCATCTCTGTGTTTTCTGTGTGAATGATTATCTCTGTGTTTTCTTTGTGAATGATTATCTCTGCATTTTCTAGGTGAATGATTATCTCTGTGTTTTTTGTGTGAACGATCATCTATGTGTTTCCTGTGTGAATGATTATCTCTGCGTTCTCTGGGTGAATGATTATCTCTTTGTTTTCTGTGTGAACTATCATCTCTATGTTTTCTAGGTGAATGATTATCTCTATGTTGAATGATTAATCTCTGAAGGATTAATCTACAATTCCTTGGTTCCTTGCAAAAAGGGGTTAAATCGTTTTTCTTTCCCAACGAATCTGGGTGACTCGTACCCACCATTTATCCATTCTCCTTTCCTCAAAAATTAGAGTTATCCACAACGATTTTACCATGTTGATTTTACCCCTGTGATTTCAACATGATCTCCCTACCTACTACTTACCTCTACAAATTTTACCACTGCAATTTACCACTATGATTTTAACTCTGTGATTTCCTTTTATTAGACAACAACAATTCTAGACAAACGTTTTAATAGCTATGTCAATCTTGTAATTGCGTGTATTAGTCATGTAATTATATCAACATTTTTAATTATATCTGTCTTGTAATTATATTCATTTTTATATCAACTTTTAATTGTGTGTATCAGTCCTGTAATTATATATGTTTTTATATCAATGTTTAATTGTCTGTATCAGTCCTGCAATTATATATGTTTTTATATCAACGTTTAATTTCTATATCAATTTTGTAATGGCATGTATCACTTCTTTATACCATTGTTGATTGGCTTTATCAGTTCCTTAATTTCTTATATCACATATGATTAAGCTAGCTCTCAAATACATTTCTATTATGTAGAGAATTAAGATAGATTATCCCTACGCTTAAATTTTAGATATTCTTCAATTTATTCTTGTTTTATAGAGTTGGAGAATGGATCATGATGTAGCTAATTGCATATACATTGATGCCTTGAACAATTGAATTCTCCGGTCCAGAAATTGCGCCTATATTTATTTAATTTCTTATGTCACTTATGGTTAAGAAAACACTCAAATATTACTTCCACTATATAGAGAATTAAAATAGAATATCTCTACATAGGAATTTTATAGATATTACTCAAATTATTTGTTTTATAGTATGGGATACTTCGTTGATAAAAGTGCCTCTTAAGAAAACATGAAATCCTTCGGCTAGTTGTGCAATTTAATTATTGAATGATGTCAGCTTGCATCTTTTGGACTTGTGATTGGGTGCTTGTGTATAGTCTTCATGTATTATTGACAGTTAATTCGGTCTCCTAGAGCATTGGATTTTGCTTGGGTTAAAAGGTTAGATGTCATTTGCGCTTGGGATTCTTGTGTGCTCATCATACCGGCAACATGAATCCTTAAGTTGGGATCATTGCACACGTTAATCGATAGCGCATATGAAACCTGGATTAGGTCCATGCACCTTCCAATGTGGATGTTTTCATTTTTTATTTTGAGGTTGTACCTGATTGTAACTTTTAATAGTGGTCTCTCATTCACTGAGAGGGTTCTAGCTACTTATCAAGGAATTTTTTGCGTGGGATTGATTGATGTTTCTTATGCGTCCTGGAGGTCCTAACCCGGCAGGGTAGGATGGGCGGTTAGTCATTTTTATTTGTCTATTTGATTTTCACATGTTACATCCAGTGGCATAACACGCTAGTGTGCTAGGTCGTTAATTTCATATTTCCTGACTTATGTGCGTTGTGTTCATCGTCGAGTTGCGTTGATCGACATTTTTCATTGTTACCTTCATGCTTATAAAAAAAAAAAAATTCACTTGTTTTGCATCGCATGTTTTCATAACGACGAGGGTCGTTACATATGTATTCCTTGTATTTTTTCTTAAGTGAATGAAAATATTATCAAGTTCTTCTTTTTCTCATATTCAAGTTGCTCATTGATGGTCCCCCTTTTTGTTTTAAGGTTTATGGTTTGTACCATGGTTTTATTTTAGGGTTATATGCATGTATAAAATTAAACACACACACACACACACACATTTCACAAAGAAAAATGTTCTCTCTCTCTATCTCACACACACATATTTGGTTACGAGAAAAATCGATTGTAACTAAGACATATTTTTCACTAGCACTCTCTCGAATTGTTGCAAAAAATAATCTTACTTTTTCATTTTTATTAGATGAAATAATCGATAATTTTAGGCTTATCATAGATTATTTGCAAGGAAATTTACCATATATATATATATATGTATAGTTCTTAATGCATTTAATATAAGAAAAAATGTATTTTTGCTATGTAAAATAATAAAACAATAGGGCATTATTAAAAATATTTAACTATGCTCAACAAATAGACATAGAAGAAAAGGATAAGTGGACAACAGTGACAAAATTGCAATTAAATAGATAATTATTCTATGTATGTTAATTTGAAATAATTTAATTAATCAAGCAATATAAATAATATCCATATCAACAATCCCTTCCTTGAGTGTAATTGGGTCAAGGTGAAGAGGTTCTTGATTTTGGGTTACAATCTCTAAGATTCTAATAATTTTCTTTCTAACAAAAGCACCTAATTGTCATAACATGGGACTCTTATACCATTATGTAAATTGTAATAGTTGAACCCATCATGGTTGGTTGGGATAGTATTACCAAGAATCACGTGTATATATTTTTTTTTGTTTAATTTCAATAAATTTAACTCAATCTAATATAAGCAATCCAATACAACAATCATAACTAAATAATATATCTAGTCAACCATCATTAAATAAATAGATAGCTCATCAAATCATATGAAATCATTGTAGTAGAAAAATTAGGTAGATGTAGTCCTCCTCATTGTCCAAGACAATCCATCAGTCCAAACCATTACCCTAAAACAGAGATAACAACCAAGTGGAAATCACATCAAAGGGGCATATTTTGATCCAGATGGATGTCAGTGGCCTCCCACCTAGTATTCCAACTAGTTCATTTTGGAAGTTTTCTAGTTGGGTAGTGTTTTCCTAGTTTTTGGGTCCCTAACTTCTGGGGCCGTTTTGAGGCCCTAAACAACATTTTTAGGGCTCGTCACAATAAAAATATAAACGGAGTCAAATTTTGATGGAAACATGTGTATTCCTCAGATAGACCTTTCCAACAAGATATTGTGCAGCTAAAACAGAGATTGTATGCAAAAGTTATGACCTCGGTAAGTCGATGTACTAACTTACCCCAATGGGGCCCACATGGCTTTTGGCGCTTCATCTCCTAGGGTTAGGTTTTTGGATGTCTAGAATTTTAGCATTCAATCTTATTGTAAAAAGGTCTTCAAATCCTTATTGTAATAATCTTCTTGTGAATGAGCACAGTCGTCATATCTCTTCTCAGAGATAAGCCACCATCATTCCAACAAGATTATTTCCCACTGCATTTTACAGTTTCAGATTACTTCCTTCTTGAATAGAAACCAATTTTACTGTATCTTTGTTATTCTATGTTAAGAAAATTTTAATAATAATCTAAATTCATTTAATTTTTCTCATAAAATTTGGATCAATGGTATTAGAGCAGTTTGTTCCTTGTCATTCTTAATGCATGTCCCCGACGAGGTCAAGGTACAAAGAATTAGGTCTCGATCTTGTTTCCCTTGAAAAAAAAATCTCTCGCACGTCCAAGCGAACTCTCATGGCGGGAGAAACGAAAGATGACAATACAAGAGATCCTTTAAAAATGTTGCTAGAGGAAGACCTCACACAATAGTGGAATGAGATGATGGATAGTTCTCAAATCCTTTCGCAGCTACCAACAGGCAATGCATCTTCCTCAAGCAGAGGCACTTCCCCCTTCAAGGTACAAATAAACTTTGATATTCCTATATTTGAAGGTCAGATAGACACAGATGTTGTAGAAAAATGGTTGAATCTACCAGAAGGGTATTTCTTTGTCCATAACTTTTCAAATAGAGAAAATATTACTTTTGCACTCCTCAAAGCCATTCCCCGTGTCAAATATTGGTGGGAAACTTTCTGTGAGCAAAAGGAAATAGAGAAACCCCCATTATTTATAGTCATGGTCACCTGGGATTCCTTTAGGGATGCTATTAAGGAAAAATAAAACCATGTCGTAAGTTATGACAACCTGTATACAAAATGGACCACGATGTGACATGAAAGAGACCAAACAGTGACCGAGTTCACAAATATCTTCCATACCTTGCGCACCAAGATGGGTATCAAAGATTCTGAGTGAAATCTAGTGGTCAAGTATTGTGGTGGTATGCATAGATACATTCAGGCCGAAATGGATTTTATGTACATCTCATCCCTAGGCATGTCATACCAATATGTCTTCAAAATAGAGCAGAAGCTTAAAAAAATATGCATCAATTTGGGCCTAGGAACCCCTCACAGCAAAATCAAGGAAAGGAAGGCCCCAGTCCGCAGAAAAAAGGACAGAGAAAATATGGATAGGCTCAAGACAACCAATCCAATCCATAAGAAAAGAATGACACCGGAAAGACAAAGAAAGATACCGGGAAGTGGTGTGACTTCGATAAGATCCCCTGGCATAAAACTGTTGATTGTCGTTGAAAGAAGTCGTTGGTTGCTAAGGTGAAATCCATTGAATCAGATGTGGGTTCTGACTCTGAGTCAGAACCAGAAAGAGGGAGATGGATCATTGATGTGGAACCCACTGCTACCATTTATACCACCAAGCTCCAACCCGGTGAACCAGATGAGCCAGAGGAAGGTGAGCACCTTTTTCATTCACAGATGTGGGTGAAAGGTACCCCGCTAAATTTCATCGTTGATAGTAGTAGATTCGCCCACTTCGTTATGGACCTTACACCATCACTAAGGCTATGGGTGAAATTTCTTCTGATTCAACATTCCCCCTTTCCTTGGCCTAAACCCAATGTTCACCATGGCTCTCCTTCGATCATATTTCCCACCATTATTGGACACCTAATATATAGAGGAACAATTGACACCAATAGAGCTCAACCCTGATTGCATGAAAAATGCATCTAGTGATCATATTGTGAACACATGGGTCAATGGAACTCGATAACAAAGGATCCATCTTTATCGAGTTGTCAAAGTAGGGAAGCTCATGCACCAAGGCAAGTGGCTCACCACAGGCCAAATTCAACAAAAAATTCCTCATCTAATGGGGGAAATCAGTGCAATGGAAACCATTGATTCCTAATTTGGGAGGAATTATCCATATGGATTTTGGTGGCCTCCCAGCTATTCCAACTAGTTCATTTTGGCATTTTTCCAGTTTGGCATCTTTTTCCTAGTTTTGGGTCCCTGACTTCAGGGGTCGTTTTGAGACCCTAAACAACGTTTTCAAGGATCGCCATAGTTAAATTGTAGAAGAAGTTACATTCTGATGTAAATATGTGTATTCCTCAAATATACCTCTTATTTCCTTATTGAATAGAAATCAATTTTACTATATCTCTGTTATTCTGTGTTAAACATGTTTTAGTAATAATGTGTATTCATTTTGTTATGCTCATAAAATCTGGATCATATTTCCACTAGTCAAGAAATGTAACCACTTGAACTAAGTTGTTTCCCACTAAGTAAGGATAAAGATCGATGAGGATGTAGGATAAACCAATAAGATCTCAATAAGTTTACTCACTGAGACTCAATGATCTAATCAAGGATTAGACATCCACTCTTTTTGATATAACAAATCAAGGATCAAACATCCACTTTGTCCAACAAACCAAACAAGGATCAAACATCAAACTAATCAACCATAGTGTTATGGAGAGGCTTACAGACTAAAAACACCCCTATACCTTGCAGGGTTATGAAGTGAAGGGATTTTAATACCACTTAGGTCATTGATGAATACCCTCAAATGGTCTAGTGTCATGTATTCAAATGCCTTATCCCTAAAAACACTCCATGTAAAATTGTTTCTTTAATCAAAGAAATTTTAGGCTAAATTCAAACACTAGCAACTACACCATTTCTAATTCATAAGCATAAACAATATAAAAATATAATAACAATGCATATTTCATTCATACATAGCCATAAAATATAAGTCACCACATCATATGCCGAATTATAGAAATAAACCATAAATTATTATGATAGATATAGACATGAATACTTATCTGTAATGAATGCAACTCCACCAAATTGATTTTGGAGGATCGATTTTCAACCCAGACATAGAAATCAAATATGGATTCCAACCCCAAGCAAGGCCATGATACCATAACGACGAAGGAAACTAGTCAAAGTCCTCATTAGGTTACTTAGCTGACCCAATTACTCTCATAGCTAGCCATGTATTCACCACAACACTCTCCAAGCAATCATCCAACCAACAAAAGCATGGAACTCCCTCTCACTAGTCCACACAACATAAAGAAGATGTTTCCTTCTCTACTTAATAGTCGCCTATGTTTTTTATTTCCTCTAGTGATTTTTAATGTGTGTAGAAGGAGTCCAATTTTTATCTACCTTCAAGACTAACCCAGAAAAGTTGTATCTTCGCTCTTGAGCTCTCACAATATATATGGAAAGTGATGGATTTCTATGACACCCAACCTTTATGTTATTTTTCATCCATCTCTATTTCTTCTCAAGTATATAATATTCCCTTCCACATCTCTATGTAGCCATCTACGGGTATGAATATCAATCTCAATCATGATAATGTAGCCCTTCTATTTTTAATGGTATCTTTCACATGAGAAGATATGATTCCAAACGTGATAAAAATGGTAACCAAGGGAAAGAATCAAGAGATTATGATCCAATTTGAAGTTTCATGAGGAGTAAAGTGCACATGGGTAAATAAGGTTCAATTCCCAAGAAAATGAAGCCTCTTTCACTCTTCATGACTTGTACTCCACCCCATTCCCTCGTAACTATGGAAGGTGTACCTCTCCACTAACCACCCCACACATTCAATGATTGGCCTCTCATACAAATATGGTGGTTAATATTTAAGTAAAGATTGCGGTAATAAGGAGAATGATTAAGTTAGGAAACAAAGGAAACTTACAATTATTTATCAACCCTTTGGATACCCCTTTCCTCTTCCCCTCTAGAGGTATCATGTTTCCTTTGTTTCTTCGTTAAGCAATCTTTTTTGTGGATATATTATATATTTATTTTTAATCATTATTTTACATAATATAAGCACAAAATAGAAACATAATAATCACAGCATAAATTTATCCCACCATGGGGACTCATACACATTCTCTATTTAGACATTGGCCTTTAGCTCTACTCTAGGAATATTGACAATGCTATTACATTATTTACACATGATACCATTTAAATTAGTTGATCCAAAATGGATCCAAATCAAAGAAAATGGTTGTAAGACTCAGTACCTAATTGCAATTCGATAATTAATAAGGGTAGGAAAATAGTAATATACAATGGAAGTATTAAAAAGTTAAATGAAACAAAAGAGAGGAAAATTAAAGAATTAAATAAATCATAAAAA
>ML843955.1:31884-45203 GCA_009831015.1 Picea engelmannii | reverse complement strand
TCTTTTTAGCCAACTTTGTATAGTTTTGGCCCTTTTGATGTGCTGTGGAGTTAATCCTTGTGCCATGGATGATTGTTTTTCTGTGTTGATGATGTTGAGTTCTTGTCGCCCTGTGCGGACGAAATTTCAGTGATAACAATAGTGGTGAGGACTTTGTTGATTGCTTCAACCTGGCCATTGGCCTGCAGATAGTAAGGGGTTGAGTTTTCATGGAGAAGACCCAACTTCTTAGTAAGTTCAGAAATCATGAAATTACGAAAATGCCTACCATGATCAGTAATGATATCTTGAGGAACACCAAACCAAGTAATGAGATGATTGAAAATGAATAACGTTGTAGTTTTCCCAGTGTTATCAAATGTAGGCATCACCTCAACCCATTTAGTGAAATAATCCATAGCTACAATAATGTATCCATGCCCCTTAACCAAGTGAGGGTTACATGTCATGAAGTCAATGCCCCATTTAGCGAAGGGAACAACGAAAACTACAAGGTGTAAGGGATAAGGATGAGATCGAATCTTATTGTTGTAGGTTTGACAAGCGTGGCATTTCTGGATAGCAGTAATGCAATATTTAAACAACGAAGGCCAAAAATAACCAACTCATAAGATCTTTTGGGCAATGGAATACCCACGCATATGACCACCACATGCTCCATAGTGATAGTCATTCAAAGCTTTCTCAGCTTCATCGTAAGTAAGACATCGCCAAAATATGGAATCAATACCATGACGGTAAAGGGTATCCCCAAGGATAATATACTGATGAGATTGATACCGGATACGATGACGATCTGTACTAGAAATATCGGGCTGTAAAGTTTGGGTCTGGAGATATATGATGATATATCTGTACCATACGTCATCAAAACTGATCAAAAAGATGGATTCATCAGGTAAGGAATCCTCTGCCACAGTTTTTGTCTCAGTAGAGGGAAGGTCACAAATTAAATCAGTAAAAACCAAAGATTTCGTTGACTTGGCACGCTCAAACTCCAAATCAAACTCTTGGAGAATAACTATCCATTTAGAGTATTTCCCCACCGACAATTTTCGGGTAAGGATGTGTTGCATGGGGTTGCAATCGGAAATAATAGTGGTTCTGTGTAATAAGATGTACTGACGAAAACATTGAACAACTTGAACAACTGCCAAGGCTAGTTTCTCCACATGTAGATATTTGGTTTCGGTGGTTGTGAGACTTCGACTCAAATAGTATACAACATGTGAATCTTGTGAATCATCCTCTTGGACTAAAACCATAGCAATGGTAGAGTCTGAAGCAACTAAGTACATGAAATAATCTCAACTATAATAAGGTGGAAACAACAATGGTGTACGGGTTAAGGCGAGTTTCAAAGCTTCAAAAGATTTTTTTTCAGTGTTGTCCCACACAAAATCGTGACCTTTCTTCAGAAGTCGAGTAAATCCTTTCATTAATTCAGCGTAGTTGGGAATGAATCGACGTAAAAAGTTTTCCTTCCCTTGCAAACTTTGGAGTTAGCCCAGTGTGGAAGGAGGATTTAGATTAAGAATGGCCTCAACCTTCAAGGGGTCTACCCTAATCCGATGTATCGACATGATAAAACCAAGAAGTCATCTGGATTCCACACAAAAAACACATTTGTGAGGATTCAAACGTATGCGATAATAACGATAGTGTAGGAAAATGGCTCGTAGAGGTTATGGGTGATCTTGGCGACGCATAGAATGTGTCAATAGATCGTCTAAATAGGGTTGTACAATTTGCTTAATATCGTGAAAAGCGTAAGACATAGCATGCTGAAATTCACTTGAGTGTTTTTCAGACCAAAAGTTAGTTTCCGATAAGCAAAGGTTCCCCAAGGGAAAATAAAAGTAGTATTGTGTTGATCCGCGGGTAAAATATTGATTTGATTATAGCCGAAGAAACCATCCATCAAACAAAATATTTCACTCCCAGCACAGTCGCCAACAATCTAGTGAACGAAATGGGTTGGATAATTGTCTTTAGGACAAGCTTTGTTTATATCCTTATAATCGACACAAACACGGATCGTGCCTTGTTTCTTCTTAACGAGAACAAGATTGGACACCCAATCCGTCTAAGCCACAGGGTAGATAAAATCGGCTTTAAGAAGTTTTTCAACCTCAAGCTTAATTGCAGCAGCTTTGTGTGGGTGCATTGGGTGAAGTCTTTGCCGAACGGGTTTAGCATCTTGGTATGTCTTAATCTCATGTACAACAATATCGGGATCAATACCATGCATTTCTTCATAACTCTAGGCAAAAACGTTATAGAATTCTTGGAAAAGGGATTTATAAGTACGAACCTCATCAGCAGAACATGAAGCACCGATATGAACATTTTCCACAACTCTAGGCTTGATCAAAATGTCAAGAGGGATGATAGGGGAAATATTACTCAAGTTCCCTTCATACAAAAATCCGTGTGTTGACTCGGGACCAGAATAAATAACAACAACGGTAGACGATGTCAAAATCCGTTGATAACTCTCTATGGTCTCTCATTCTAGGAATATAATAGAACGATGATGCCCAACATCCCATGGAGTATCTTCCATAGACATGACCGACATGATCATATTGTCAGTAGGAAATATCACATGAAATGGATCAGGAGACACATCAAAGAGAGAAGGAGGGGAAGAAGTAGTCAATTGAATAACTTGATAAGCCAATTCCACCGAACTTAAAGGCATGCAGTCGTTGTAACGAAGTCAATCACTAGGGTTAGGTACTATCCAAGAGTCATAAGACTCAGGGGTTTCACGAACAGAAGTCGATATCATATTGATCGAGGCGACAAAAGGAGAAGGAATATTGGGTGGAGGAATGGGGAAAGTACCCATTAACGTTGAATCTTTGAGAAGACCCGCACCAACATTCTCATAATCAGGAGGTGTTTTCAAGATAAAACGAACGTTTCTAGTAAGTGAATCAGAATTAAAGAAGGCCAGTTGATTGACAGTAATGACCTTTCCTTGGTGCGGGAAACGTAACACACAGAAAAGGGTAGAAACAATTGCGTGTATGGAGTAAATCCAGCTACGACCAAGTAGAAGGTTGTAATCAAGAGGTGCATCAAAGACCTCAACCTCGACATTAACCGCTTTAACTTCTAAAGAAATATACAATGAAGGATGAAAACCATAAGGTTTGAATCATGTACCATTAAAAGATTTAAGAGTATTGTGTGACTCGGTCAGGGCAGGAGAGCCAATGGCTTTCCAAAAAGTAATGGACATAATGCAAGTCGAGGCTCCTTTGTCAATAACGGTTCGAAAAATATTCTTATTTTCCACAAAAACTTGGATTTGAAACGCTAATTGAGGAGTAATCCTTGGAAAATGATCTTCCAAGTCAAATATTATCAAATTAGTATTGGTAGGATCAATTCCACCAATATCCTTTAACAACGCTTTTCATTGAGCAGGTAAACTTTGAAGGACTCCGAGAGCCGACATCGCAGAGGGTGCTTGCGCAAGATCTTCTACAATACTATAGTTTTTGGAAGCACATGCGTGAGGGTTAAAGGATGAATTTCAAACAACGCCCTTGGGAAGAGGAAGAAGGATTGTATCTAGGCCCAGTTGTTCGAGATGAATAGGACCGTTTGGAGGTGAAGTTGGTGGAGGAGGTTGAACCAACAGAGGTGGTGCATAATCCACTTTTTCTTTCGAAGGAGAACAATCTTTGTATTGAGTTTTGATTGCAACATTGTTCTTTTTGGAGTCACCAGTACACATAAGCACATAAGACGTGGTAGAGGGAGAGGGTTGATCATGAATGACCAATTGGGCCTGCTATTGAGAAGGGAAAGGTTGTGATAAGATGACAAGGGTAGAAGGTGTGTTAGTTCCTTACAGGAACTTAGTAACCTCGGCACGTCGTGGACAATATTTCATGTAGTGATCATCACCATAGATAAGGCAAGGATAACGAGGCTTAAATTTGTCTTTATCATCAACAGGCTGGGATTTGGATTTTCCAGATTGTGGATTATTACTTTTATCTTCCTTATTCCTACCCTTCCCTTTCTTCTTATTTTGATTTTTATCGGTAGGTGTAGATTGAACTGAATTGACATCAGAGGTTTTACCGGGGGAAGGAGTTGGATTAGGAGTATTTTGTATAGTAGAAGTATTAGATTTGGGATTAGTGTGACTGGCTTGTTTAGACTAGGTCTCAGCATGAAAAGTTCCAATCATGCCATCAGCAACGTGGGAAACTACTGGAGGTGTCGGAGTAGGATTCGTAGAAGGATGAGGAGCATCAAGGATTAATTCATACATAGTACCCATTTGTGAATAAACAAGATATAAATACTGAGCACGACTAATCGCCTACTCTTTAGTGACAACACCACCCATGGTAACATTATGGGCTATAGGACCAATAAGTTATTTAGTAAACCACTCGACCAACTGCTGGTCAGGGAAGGAACTTTGATTAAGCATCTTCTCCTCCTCCATTCATGAATATGATCAGAAATGTGAGTGGAAGAGGATTGTTTGAAAGAAATCAAAATTTCAATTCCTATCTCGTAACGTATTGGCAATTGGTAATGCGTTAATAAGGCCATGGCTAGAGTATGGAAGTCAGTAAAGAAACCTCATGGTAACCTGATGTACCATTTAGTTGCCAAACCCATAAGAGTTAGTTGGAAAATATGTAATGTTATAGAGTCATCCATCAATGAGTTAGATGAACACCAAAGATGGAATGTCATGACGTGATTATTTGGGTCTTCTCCAGGTCGACCATTAAACTTAGGAATGTTGGATAGTAATTTGGCTGGTATGACGGGCCAGTAAGGAGAATGCAAAATAGGATCATTCAAAATCCTAGATAAATCTAGTAAATCCAAAGTAGCAAGAAAAGACAATTGTCGATTCACTTGAGGAAACTGGTAGTTTTGAGGAGGTAATCCCGTAGGTATACCAGTAGGACCATACACAGTCTACAAATAGTTAGATAGTCTTGACAGATTCGTTTGTGGAGGGTTTTGAGCCGTATAGCCAACATAAGTTGGTTGATTAAGGAAGCTTCCTTGGAAAGGAGAATTGGACTGAAAATTTGGACCCCAAGTAGGATTCATAGAACCTGGATATGGTTTCCCGAGATTAGGGGGTACAAAAGCATTAACTTGAGGATGTTTCCCCCCAGAAAGTTGTTGATTCCCTTGGAAAGATAGATTCTAAGGTTGAGATTGTAACACAGGTGTACTTTGGCCATAAACTGGGTTATGGCCCCCAACTTGAAGTTGCCCCCCAACTTGAGATTGCCCCCCAACTTGAGGTTGACCTCCAACTTGAGGTTGACCTCCAACAAGAATCTAAAAACTAGAAGCGACAAAATGACTAGTGCCTCCAACTAGATTGGAGTTACTAGGGCCCAGATGATTAACTCCTCTAGGTGAAGGTGGAGGAGGAACGTATGGCCCTCTAGAGAGAACCTAGGCAGGTGTAGGAACAAAACTAGCAACAAAATTGTACCCTAGTGGAATAAAAATATTAGACCCTTCGGTCAGATTCTGGGCGGGATTAGCAATGGAAGTATTCAAAGCGTTATACCCAAGGGGAAGTGATGGATTTGATCTAGGCAGAAGCGACATTCCAATAGGAGCTTGGGATATCACCATATTTCTGGTAGAAACAAGCATAGCTTGTGAGACCATGGTAGAGCCAGTGATATGGAGAGTAGGAATAGAGTGAGAACCAACCAACAATTGGTCTGACACGGTGATGACATTACTGGTTGTGCCAGTAAATGATCTAAAGGTACCGTATAGGTAACATATGTCTCAGGAATTTGCAACGCCATAGGTTGATTAGGACTCGTTCCTAGTGTGTCAAAAATATTGTGTCTCGAAGAAGTGCCCCAAATAGAATGGACAGGGACAGAGCTAGGATTAAAAATTTCAGCAGTATGAACCGGGTTTATAAATGACTCACTTTGAAAAAGTGGATCGTCTACATCAAACTTTTCATTTGGTCCAGTAGGTACTTCAATATATTCTTCAACAACAATGTATCTTGATGAATTAATTCGAAGCAAATGTGGATCTTGTACAACACTCAATAACGGGTTTTTGGGAAGTCTGAATGCTTCTAAAGAATTATGAATTCTGAATCCCTCTAAAGAATTTGAACTTCCAATCTCAGAGGATACTTCGTTATTGACTGCTCCCTCCGGAGAGCCCTCTATTGAGTTAGGAAGCAAAGGGACATAATCTTCCGGATCTTTCGGAGGTAGCCCTTGCATCCTACGTGAACAACGAAGGCCAATGTTGCTCACACCAAATAAAGAACAGAACAAATCTATGGCCAACTAGAGAAACAAACAACACTCACTAATAAAATCTAGAAAACAAACCTTCTTATTTTGAAGTCACTAGTTGGTGATGAAATCCAACGTCATGAAATCAAGACAAGAAGGAGATGGGATAAAGCGGGTGGAAAAGTTACGTTGACGACCTGCTTAACGAACTTACGCATTGGTGCAAGCTCCCACACATAATCGTGGGTATACCCTCCAAGGATCCCGAGTGAGTTTGGACAACGTTGATTCCAAGTACCATGAAGACTTGTCCCTCCACATTCACCTCGTGTAAAGACCCTAAAGAGATAGGCCACTAAGGTTACCAATTACTACTATGATGCCTGGGGAAACAGTCGACAGTTAGATCCACGCACAAAGGCAGGGTATCTAAGACCAAAATCAACTCAAGAAGGTCCCCACAAGATTTTCTTCTCAAGTGACCCCCAATAATACGCGCAATCTATACACCAAGACCAACAAAGCAGGGTGAGTAACTCTGCCAATCTTAATGTGACCTTAGGTTTGACCCTTGTGTTAGAAGGGCTTCCCAGGACAAAATGTAGCAAGTGGATTTGAACTCTCCTTATCACAAGATACTATTGTGTGTTTTGATGCTTTGGAGAGTGTGCCTTTCAACCTATTCCAAAGCACTATCCTAGCTAATGTTGGTGTAGAGAATTTCTAGAAAATAAAAAGTTGCTAATAAATTTTAATATTACGTTGTATTTTAAAAAGGTTGTTGCTTACTCAAAAGGGAGATGGAAATGAAACTGATGACATGTATGACCTTGACCCAATAGAATGCAATAAGAGATGATTGTGTAACCATTTAATTCGATGAACTCTAATTACAGCAGGGAGAAGGTATCTTTCTTTGAAATACAAAAGCTACGAAACACAATTTCTTAATTTTTGAATGAACAAAATTCCAAATAATCAAAAGTTACAAAAATTTTCAATTTTCTCTTACAAATATTTGAATGCAACAATTTTCTTGTGAAAAATTACTAAAAAGAAGAATGATTTTCAGTTCTTCCTTTCTCAAATTAGACCAGAGATGTAAAGGAGGAAAGAAAACGTAATCCAATAAAATTAACACACTCTCAACACTCTTCCCAAATCAAACTCACTACGTAGACAAAAATAAAAAGATAAGAAAACTCTTTGTCAAATGTAAAAAAAAAAATTCTCAATATATAAACAATTTGGAAAGTAAAAATAATCCAAAACTTTAAACAAATTAAAGACTTTTTGTCAAGCAAGCAGTCAGGACCAAGATCCATAGATTATACCCTTGTGACAAAAATCTAAAGCAAAACTTGCAAAATTACAAAGATAAAACTTCTAATCTATGAAAACCAATCAAATTCAAGCTTTAAACTCATAAATCACTCAAACACTGGTATCAAAAGTTCATCCCAGGCAATTGAGGCAAAACTGGGTGAAGAAAGAAAAATTGACTCTCGCCAACAATTCCTATAGGAATCATCACAGGTGATAGTGGAGCACAGTGAGATGATCTAGGGTCATCGCATGCTGCCAATAGGGTAGAGTGCGACATTGTCACACTGGTATGCACCTGTAGAGTGTGACGTCATAGGATCGTATTAGTCTATCTATATAGCACAATGCGACGATCTCTGAAACTAAGGGGAAAAATGGAAGAAAGACAAAAATCTAATTGAACCTTCAGACCCAGGGAGTCTAGATGGATCACCCACAGACTCAGAGAATGAATTTAACTAAAGGAAGGCAAGATAAAAGAAAGTAAGAGAAAAAAACCAAAAACAAGTTGTATCCCCAGTGGAGTCGCCAATTTTGTTATTGTACTAATCAGTAAGTGTGGACACAAACAGATCTTCCTAGTTTCACCCGAAACTAGAACAAAACAAAACATAATATAATACTTTCCCTAGGCTTTAATTATCGAGTTTACTAGCTAACAAGAGATGGAAAACATACCTTTTAAATGTTGTTTCCTCTTGTTGTTGTCATCCTCGCTTAGTCTTAAATCTTATGCGATATTGAACCTGCAAAGAAACACAAGCCAATGAATTGAAAGAAACAAAGTATACTCAACAAGAACCTATGTATGTGATCAAGGAATCATACAATAAAACAAGACTAATTTTATGGGAAACAAACATATTGGTGTATCATATTAAATAGAAAGTGGAGAATACAACCTATGCCTTGATGTCGCAAGGTCCCCTTTCAATGGCCCTTTTCTCTAACACACACACCTTTGCTCCAAAGCCTTTGAATGAAGAAGATCCACAATGTAGCTTGTAGAACTAACACAAAGCTCTCAAGAATAATCTAAAGTAGAACTCTCCATACAAATCTTAGCCTATTCAACCTTAGCCTTTTCCATGAGAGATCTCTCCTTATATAGTGTGAAAGAGAGATGGATGAGGATATTAGGATGATCCCACCAAATCAGAGAAGCGAGTAAGATCCAAACCGATCAGAGGCCACCTCATCTTCTAGAAGATTCCATTCTAGAACATTCGTGAAGTTTAAATTTTACTTTTTTTTTATCATCGTCGTACCCTATGCACAAGCAGCCTGCAGAGACGTCACAGTCCGACTCTAGAGTAGGGTGCGACAATCAGGCATCGTCACACCCCATGCATATGGCAGGGTGTGAGAACCTTCTTTGATGTGGTTTTTGAGAAAGGAAAGCAAATCACTTTTCTCATGGAGAAAGACTCTTTTATCTTTTCAGGGAACATGACCACATGTTGTCAATGGATCACTAGGGTGACCAAAATAATGTGTAACACACATACAATACAAAAATTAAAGTTTCAACATTTACATGCAATACATAGATACTATGATATGATTCACAGTATTTGAAACCAAGATTGAGGAAAAGGAAATCAATCCTCTCATACCATGCCCTAGGATCCTATTTTGAACCAGACAAGGATTTATTTAGTTGGCAGACAAGACTACCATTATTCTCAAAGCTACGGGTTTCTCCATATAAATCTCTTCAATGAGATCACCATGTCAAAAAGAACTTTTGAAATTCATATGGTGTACCTCCCATGCAAAGTGAGCAGTAAGTGAAAGAATGAGTTGAATAAAGTTAATCTTTGTAATTGGGGCAAATATTTTAATGTAGTTGATACCTTTTAGTTGATAAAATCCCTTAGTTACTAAACACGTCTTATGTCTTTCAACAACACCTACAAATATCAATATCGTCTTGTAGACCTATCAAAACTTCATTGCATTCCTTTCTTATGGTTAACGAACTAAATATCATGTGTCATTCTTCATCAAGGAATGATACTCATCAACCATAACATTCTCCCACTCAAGTAAATCATGTGCATGTGCATATATATTTGGATCATATTCCTTTAGCACATGTGTCGTTAAATAAGCACTACCATATTGTTTCCAACTTTTTCTTTTTCTTGAGTTGTTGATATCTCCTGCATCATCTGTAACAACTTCGATTTTCTTGGCCACCCATTTGGGAAGAAAAACACCCTTTGTTGAAGGAGCTTTTGTACCAATATCACCATTTTTGGATTGAATGTAACATCCCCGCTATCATCCTTGGTTTAATTAATTCATAACGTGGACATGAATGTGGCTATGGACAAGTGATGTAATATGAAAATTGTATTTTATGAATTTTAATAAATAAAATGTGATACCAGTTATTGGGGGACATGGATAGACATGGGGGATGATTAATCCACAAGAGAGGAGGGTTTGAATAGGGGGGTTTTATTCATGAGTTTAATTCCCAAATCCTTTTCTTGTTTTTAATGTTTCGAGTGACCCTTCTATTTTTTTGTTTAGTGTTCCTGAATCTAATCATTGAATACATGTAAGAGGGTGGGTGTGAGGAGTCACATCCCATGGCTATTGGGAACATGGGGCTGAGTAAAATAAGCTTGGAGAAGAGTGTAATCCAAACAAGAAATAAAAAAGAGAGGAAATTTGTATGGCCAAGAGGGAAGAATTAGATAGTCATGTCTTTGCATGAACAAGAAGCATAGAATAGGGAGGAAGTGCACTAGAGCTGGAGCAACAATGGAGGGTGAATTCTAGAGAAATTTTGAAGATAAAGACTAAAGAATCAAGTTTTCATGCTTGCATAAGAACTAGGTTGTTAGGTCCAAAGAGTGAACTCCTATGAGAGTGGCACTATAACAACAAGTTATTGTTGTTGTTTCCTGGTAGTTTTCCTAGTATTTTTCCTGGCAGTGAGTTCCCTTGAATTCCTAGTAGTGAAATTCTTGGTTACCTACACAAGAGAGACCCTGATAAATGAATGGGATGCCCAATGGAATGAGACTAGTGAAGGGGTACATTCCTTGGGTTGGGTGGGTCGAGAGGAAGAGATCTGGAGGAAATTTGAGATAGTTGTAGAAGAATGCCAGTAGGTTGTGGGATTATCTGAGTTGTGAGTGGATAGTGAGAGACACCCTATTTTGTGGATTCCTAGCCCTAGGTCGAGGGTGAATTGTTGTTGAGATCTAGAAGAACAATTCTATGGTTGGGTGGAATGTCTGTCCCGAGTAGCTTGTTGCACAACCATTTAAAAAAGATAAGTCTTTATATGGTTTTTTGAGTTCTCTTATGAGTTCAACTGTTGTGCATTATCTATGTGTAATGAGAATGTTTTATATGTTTCTATGATGAATTTTTTAGCTACATTCATGTTTATTTATATTTTTATAGATGCATGTAATTAATAGTATCATAAAATGGTTAAATCTATGTGTTTTCCTGTAGCTGATAAGCTATAGGATATGTTAGTAGAATTTTTTTTATTTCCATGTGTATTTTGCATGTAATGAACCTCAGTCAAGTTGGGGAACGTTACACTGAACAAGGGTTCCAAAACTTGTGATCAATTATGCGATGAAAGGTAAATTATAATTCAAGTCATGAAATCAAGTTGATTGATGAATCAACAACCCTATGACATAGTTAGTCGATCTAGAATTCCCTAGAACTTCCAAAGGATCACTACTCAACCATCTACAAGAGGAATTAAATAAAGTTATGCCTGAGGTCTTCTCATCAAATACAACATCTCTTATATAGATAATATCATGTATGGCAAGGTCAAAAACCTGTAGGAATTTGACTCTTCTAAGTAGACCATAATGATAAAAGCATCAGTCTTCGCATGTGCATCTAGTTTCTTTCTTCGATCCTCTGGATTGTGAGTCCATGTCATGCATCCAAAGGTTCTAAGATGTCCAAATAAGGGTTTTAATCCACTCCATTTCTCAACTAGAGTCGCATCCAACAAAACTTTAGTTAGAATCAAATTTAACAAATGGTTTGAGCAATAAAGAGCTTCTGCCCAAAATTTAGTTGATAGACCTTTGGCCTGAAAAACAACATGCCATTTCTTCCAAAGTCTGATTCTTTCTTTTATTGATTCCATTATAATGTGGTGTGTAAGGTACAAATCTCTACCAAGACATACCATTTTGTGACAAGTGCCTCTGAAAATCCTTGCCTACATATTCTCTTCCATGTCAGATCTTAAGCATTTCACATGTTGCTTACATTTCTTGTAAGCTTTAATGCCTAAAATTCTTTGAAATTTTCAAAGATATAACTCTTATTATTCAATAAATATACCTAAGTGTACTTGAAAAAGTCACCATTGAAGGTCAATAAATACCTTGCACCAGACAATGATGGTTTGTTCATGGAACACGTGTCATTATGAATAAGCTCTAGTTGAATCTTTACTTTATAAGCTTTTCTTGTTTCAAAGGAAACTTGATGATGCTTGTGAAGCATACATCCTTCACATACTCCATTAGGAGGGAAAACGATAGAAAGTACAATAACCATGATGTGTTTCACTATTAGTTTCAAGCTCTAAAACATAAGATGTCTAAGTTGTTCATGCCAAAGTCTTCTTTGGTTGTTAGTTTGAGCTATGAGTGCAGTTAATCCTATATCTTTCTAAGGAAAGTCACACAATATATATACTATATCCTTAGGGTTAAGAAACCTTTGATGACAACAACAACAAATTTTGTGTGCATATCCTTGAACACAACAAACCAATATAGACAAAATTGAAACTTCTTGATAATATGAGTTAGTTTGGGTATGTACAAGAAATTGACAATCAATCTAGGTACATGATATACATCAGTGATCACACCATTCTAATATTCAATCTTCCCACAAATATTTTAACTATCTTTGAAAAAGACTTACACTTGCTCTAGCAGTGAAAGCTTTTAACTAGCTTTGATACCATGTTGGATTTTCTGATTTTCAAATATGATAATTATTTCCTTATTATTTAAATGCTATTGTTATCATAGAATAATTACACACTGGAAATTTCAATAAGGCTTAGCGGACTTGATGAGAGGTTGTTGTAAGTAAATATTGTATGAGATGATATATTACAATTGAGGGCCCTGTTATATATACTTGGACGAAGTGCCTTTTCATTTAATTGACGTCTTTTCCATTATTGTCTTTTCATTAATTAATTAATTATTAATTATCGATTATTTATGTATTTATACATTATATATTTATGTTGATGATTATTTCCTCACATGCACGTCTAACTAATTGTAATGATCCCAAGCCAAATTCTTTCTTGGAATCACTAACTACTACTAATTTATTGAGTTTTTAAGTGTATACAAGATTCATCAACACATGGAGGTCACAATATATTCAAGATGTAGAAGCACAAGCAAAGATCTGACCTTTTTATTATGAGCAATGTAAGATCAATACAATAGATGGCTGATCTGGCATAAACCTCAGATGGTCATACAAGCAATAGATATGAGCTGCTACAAAATGCTCCCGACAATACAAAATGAGCCTCCAAAGGATGGATATACAATGAAGACTAAATCAAGCAGATCTGAGCCGTACTAATGTTCAACCTCCAAGCTGGAAAGTGCCACGTCCTGCTAGAATGCTGAAGCCCTGAATAATTCTGCCCTTCTACCAAAAGTGTCC
>ML843955.1:7081-25264 GCA_009831015.1 Picea engelmannii | reverse complement strand
GTGCACCCTAGCCTCTTACTTATACTTTTCCTTCTAATTCTCTGTTGAGTTAGGTTAACTCCCAGGGTTAATCTTCTATTCTTCTGTTGAGTTATCTTCTACTCCTTTCCTTTTCCTTTCTTAAGTCAACTTAAAAATATAACTTTTAACTTCTTGAATTTCCCCCCCTTCTGTGTGAGACTATGACCTAGTGGGGGTGCCCAGGCCACTGAGTCTCCTCATTACCTCTCTAAGAGGTGGGGGACATTACACTAATATAGATCATTCCATCCTGGAGCAGGAAATGTGAGAGTACCTCGATTTTATTCACTCCTTGTCAGGAGAAAGATTACGCATGGGCCATTCACCACTAGAAAAGATTTGTGAGTAAATGAGTCATTTCCCTTGGTCAAATCAGCATGACCAATCTGGGAGAACGTATTCTCGATGTTGCTAACTGGAGAAACATCAACACTCCCTCTCAGTGAGGGAGACATTATGTATCACGCCAAGCTTGTATCTGAAGTATTTAAACTTTGTCTTAGACAGAGGCTTGGTGAGAATGCTCGCAATTTGCTCATTTGTGGATATGTACTGGAGATTTATTACACCTTTTTGTACCATGTCTCAGATGAAGTGATATTTGATCTCAATGTGCTTTGACTTGTCATGAAATATTGGATTTTCCCAAATCTTGACACAACTTTGACTACCATATTGTATTAAGGTTGTCTCTAGCTCTTGATCAAATAGTCTTGCAAGAAGTTTTTGAAACCATACTGCTTCGCAACTTGTGACACTGAATGTTATATACTCCACTTCTGTTGTACCGAGTGTTACAAAAGTCTGCCTCTTTATAAACCAGGATATCATAGTTGATCATACCAAATCTACTCAAGATAACAACTGTGTACTTCCCTTGTCTGAGGAATATCTTGCCTGGTTTCTGCCACACCTTCAATCCCAAGAAATAATGCATTAATACAAGATCCTTCATCTTGAACTCAAAATCCAACCCACTCTTGCATTGATCAATGAGTTTTTTTGCTCCTGTAAGGAACAAGTCATCAACATATAACACCAAGATCAAAGGATCACCATCAACAACCTTGTAGTAAAGGTTGGGATCTGCTTCACTCTTGGTTAATACCAAGCTCATCAAGTATCCATCAATCTTAGAGTACCATACCTTGGGTGTCTGCTTGAGTCTGTACAAGGCCTTCTTCAGCCTACAAACATGAGACTCCCTCCCATGTACCTCAAATCTTTGAGGTTGTTTTATGTACACTTCCTCCTCAATCACAACATTGATGAATGTAGTCTTTACATCCATCTAGTGTAATCTCCAATACATGGCTGCTACAAATGGAAATAATAGTCCTAATGGAAGTTTACCTGGTGACTGGAGAAAATGTCTCCTCATAGTCCACTCCCTCTTTCTGGGAGAACCGTCTTGCCACGAACCTCACTTTGTACTTTTTGATGTTTTCATCTGCTACATGTTTGATCTTGTATATCCACTTGGAAGTCACCACTGAATTCTCCTTAGGTCTTGACACAATCTCCCACACATCATTCTTCATGATGGAATGATATTCCTCCATCATGGAATCTCTCCAAACTTGTTAGCATGCTTCCTCCTCATAACTGGAAGGTTTAGAATCAATGATGTGACTCATCAATTCCATATAACTTGAGAATTTTTGAGGTCATCTACTTTGCTTGAAAGTACCACGGGGAGCTGCATGCCTCTTTGCATCCTTCAATGTAACATGAATCCATACTTGCCTCTTCCTGGTCTCTGGAACAACGACTCTAAGCAGGTCCACTGGTTCAGTTGGATCTATTGACTTCTCCTAATAGTTTGAAGGATGATCAACTGGAACAGAGGGACTTGATCCCACATCATTTGGAGCCTCCTACTCCTAACTATCGATCTCCATGTGAGACTCTCTGGACTTCCTGAAGGTTGTGTCTTTGTCAAAGGTGACATCCCGACTGATGATCCAGATTATTTTCGGCACGAAATGAGAGTGGAGATATAATAAAGCAATGTACAGAGATATCTTGGATATCCAATAATATAACAGAAATGTATCATAGATGCAACCATAAACACATAGATACAATAATACACAATTTTCTATTAATGAGCAAAAATGTACCAAAACTGTAAAAATACAGAGTGAAAGACTTGCTAGAATGGTGGCATATTATCTCTGAGAAGAGATGTGTCCGCTACTCACATTCACAATAAGATGATTTTACAATGAGGCTCCAAAGTCCTTTTTACCATAAATAAAATACAAAACCCTAACCCCGGAAGATGAAAATCCAACAGTTTTGTGGACCCCATTTTGGATAGTTTGGTGTATCAACTTCTCGGGGGCGTAACTTTGGCATACGATCTCTATTTGGGGAGCATGATAGCTTGTTGGAAAGGTATCGTCAAGGAGATTAATTTTGGGAGATCAATTAAAGCCTTCAACTATAATTGATAATCTCGATCCTGAAAAACCCTCATTTAGGCCCTCAAAATGGCCTTGAAAGTTAAAAACTGCTAAAAATAGTAAATTGCCAAAATTGTGAGAAACTTGTTTTGAGTGAGTTGGAAAAGGTGGGTGGCCACTAATATCCGCCTAGATCAATCCTCCCTCCTTAGGAAGTAATGGTCTCCATTGCGTTTAGTGCACAGGGAAGAGGGAAAAGAGTTTGTTGAATCTGCATCTTGATGAGTTGCTTGCCTTGTTGGAGAAGTTATGATGCTTAGCTTTTTGAAGGTTTTCACGAACCTGTGGCTGGAAGGGTTGAACCTTTTTAACCAATCTGGCTACCTGAGATTTCTATGTGCAGAAGGAATCTTTACACTTTGGTGCAATCCTGTCGACCTGCTTCTGTTGGATAGAAGGTTCTTGTTCCAAGGCTGCAGTGGTTGCAGTATCCTTATGTTCACCTTTTGAACAGATTGTGAAGAAGTTGAATTTTGTAGTATGAGATACTACCTTGTGGCACTGTTTAGGTGGGAAAGTAGTCAGAACCACCTCTCGTATCCTGTAGAGATGATCCCCCAGAGTAACAATGACACTACGGGGTCAAGACTCATAGATAGCATGGAGATTCCACATATATGGTCGGCCCAAGAGAACATCACAGACATCCAGTGGGGTGTCATCACATAATACCTCATCCTTGAAGGGATGGATGCCATATGACAATTGACACTGTTGGCTGACACAGATATCTTGTCCCTGGCAAAGCCACCCGATGTTGTATGGTTGTGGGTGTGGTGTTGTTGACAATCCCAACTATTTGATGACCGTTGTTGAGATGAGATTCTTCTGGCTTCCTCTATCAACAATAAAATGCAGTGGGGTCCTCTTCACCCACATCTGTGAATGAAAAAGGCTCTCCCCTTCTTCATGATCTGTTGGTTCTTCTGGTTGAATTGATGCGGTCGTGACAATATCAGTGGGGTCTGTGTCGATGATCTGTCTTATGTTAGTATTTTCTGAATCAAATTCTGAATCAGGGTTCGGCTCCTTGTCTTTGATTTCGGCCACCAATGACTATTTTGAGCGACATTCATCAGTGTTGTGCCAAGGGATTTTGTGGAAATCACACCATTTTTCGGTGTCCTTCTTCGTCTTCCCATGACCCTTCTTTTCCTGTAGCTTGGACTGGTTTTCGGGAGACTTTTTGTTAGGGTTGTATTTATCATACTTTGGTTTTTGCAGATTTGCAGACCCGAACTCTTGTTTGTTCTAGTGCTTAAATTTCTGCTCGATTTTAATAGCATATTGATAAGCAGCATCGAGTGATGAGATGTCCAAAAAATCCATTTCAGTTTGGATGTATCTGTGTAGAGCCCCACGGTATTTCAGAACCAAATGTCATTCGAAGTCTTTGATACCCAGCATGGTGGGCAAGGTATGGAAGGTATTAGTGAACTTCAGAATTGCTTGGCCCCTCTCTTGTCATAGTGTGGTCCATCTCATATATTAGTCCTCATAGTTTCCAACAGAGTAATATTGTTCCTTTACAATGTCCACAAAAAAATCCCAAGTGGGATCAACCCCATATATTCCAGAGTATTTTGTGGAACTTTGATCCCAGTAAGTTTACCACCAATGTTTGACATGGGGAAGAGCTTTAAGGAGTGCGAAGGTGATCTTTTCCCTGTCGGAAAAATGGTGAACAGAGAAATAACCTTCTAGCAGATTTAACCATTTGTCTAGGACATCCGCATCTATTTGACCTCAAAATGCGGGAATATCAAAATTAACCTGTACCTTGAAAGGAGAGGTGCTTCCAAAGTGGTTGTTTGATGAAGATGCACCTGTTGTTATCAGCAGGCGTTGAAGGATGTGGGAAAAATTCTCCATCATTTCGTCCCTCTGTCACATGAGAGCTTGCTCAAGAAACAGATTGATATAATCGTCCGCTCCATCTTTTTTCTTTTCTTCTGCCATGGAGGTATTCTTGGGCGTGCGAGAGTGATTGTCTTCAAGAGAGACAAGCTTGAGAACCAACTTTATATACTTGTACCTCGTTGGGGACATGCACTGAAAAAAATGATCAAGAGCAACCTACTCTGATGCCACTGATCCAGATTATTTTTGGCACAAAATGAGAGCGGAGATATAATAAAGCAATGTACAGAGATATCTCGGATATCCAATAATATAACATAAATGTATCAGAGATGTAACCATAAACACATAGATACAGTAATACACAATTTTATATTAATGAGCGAAAATGTACAAAGACTGTAAAAATACAGAGTGAAAGACTCGTTAGAATGGTGGCAACTTATCTCTGAGAAGAGATGTGTCTGCTACTTGCATTCACAAGAAGATGATTTTACAATGAGACTCCAAAGGCATTTTTATCATAAAGAAAATCCAAAACCCTAACCCTGGAAGATGAAAAGCCAACAGTTTTGTGGACCCGTTTTGGGTAGTTTGGTGTATCAACTTCCCGGAGGCATAACTTTGGCATACGATCTCCATTTGGGGTGCATGATAGCTCGTTGGAAATGTATCGTCGAGGAGATTGATTTTGGGGGATAAATTATATCCTTTAGCTATCATTGAGAATTTCAATCTCGGAAAAACTTCATCTAGGCCCTCAAAGTTAAAAACTGCTAAAAATAGTAAATTGCCAAAATTGCCAGAAAATTGTTTTGAGCGAGTTGGAAAAGGTGGGTGGCCACCGATATCCACCTGGATCAACTGAAATTTATCTGGTCTTGTCTTGGAATTTATATTATGTAATCCTTTGATGTCTCGTTGTATCCAACAAACTTCCCCTTCTTCCCAGAAGGCTCCAACTTCATCCTTTTCTCCTTGGGCATGTGAATGTAGACTGGACAACTAAAGATCCTCAAATGACTAACCTTTGGTTTCACACTTGTAAAATCCTCCTCAAGAGTCTTGTTCCTCGACTTCCGGTGATGACTCCTATTCCAGACGTACACTATTGTACTGAATGCCTCTCCCCATAAGAACATGGGTAAGCCCTGATCATGAATCATGGATTTGGAAGCCTCTACAATGGACATGTTCTTCCTCTCTACAACCCCATTCTATTGTGGGTTGTAAGGAATATTCAACTCCCTCTTGATCCCTACCTCCTTGTAGAAATCACTGAAGTCCCTAGAAGTGTACTCTCCTCTATTATCTGACCTCGACACCTTGATCTTCTTCCATGTTAGGTTATCTACCCGAGCCCTGAACTCCTGGAATCTATTGAAGACCTCATCCTTGGTCTTCATGAAGAATATCCATGTCTTCCAAGAGAAATCATCAATGAATATCACATAGTACAAGAATCCACCCAAATATGCAATTGTCATAGGTCCACATACATATGAATGCACTAGATCCAAGATCCCCTTGGACCTATTGTCATTTCTTGGAAAAGATCCCTTGGAATTCTTTCCAAGTGCACATCCCTTAAAAAATCCATCATGCTCTATCTGAAGCTCTGGAAGTCCCGTGACCATCCTCTTTAATGCTCGTAAAGCTTGTAATGTAAGTGTGAAAATCTTTGATGCCATAGCTCACACAAACTAATGTTGTTATGTACCAATGTTTGGGATGATCCTCCCAACAATCTGTATAGACCTCCCTCTTGAACACAAATCGTTGCTGCAGATTCTATACTCGATTCCTTAGGCCATACAAGAACCTGTCCATTCACGAATGCAACTCTATAGCCTTTATCCTCCAATGTTGAGGTAGAAAGTAGGTTCGTCTTCAGCCTTGGTACATACAACACATCTTGTATATGAATAATATCTCCAAATTCTAGTTGGAATGAAGTTTTCAAAACTACTCTTATTGCATACTTGACATTATCACAAAGTTCTACTCACAATTCTGACTCCCTCTCAACCAAAACTGAGAGACAATTACGGGAACCTATCATGTGCCTAGAAGCACCACTGTCCACTAACCAAATATCATTGTCATTTGTAATAGTGCCTAAAAGAGAGGAGACAAAGAAGAACTCTTTATAAAGTTCATCTGTAATCTCATCAAGTTTAGATTCCTTTGTCTTATTCTGTGGTGGATGCTCATCAATATCGGTTGTTGATGCATGATGTTTTCCCTTCATTTTCTTTTGAGGAAACTAAGAAGCATAGTGACCAAATGTATGAAAATTGAAGCACTTTATTTTTGAAATATCCTTCTTCTTCCATTCTGTAACTGAGGAATATCCTCCCCTGCATTTTTCTTTCCAATTTTCCTTTTTCCTTTTCCTTTTTCCTTTTCCTTTTCTTGCATGAGCTACAAGATCTTGAGTTCTTTCATCCTGGGGTTTCTGCAAGTTGTTTTTGGACAATGTTTTGGCCTCCTCTTGGACACAATAAATCCATAGCTGATCAAACTTGGGCAACTCCTTTCATCCACAAATGCTATGAACAAATGATTCCCATGAAGAAGGAAATCCATTAAGAGTCACTGTAACAAGTTCTGCATCATCAATGGTGTCTCCAATGGTCTTAAGTTGATCTCTCAAGTGGGATACTTTCATAAAATAAGTGGAAACTAAATCTGATTTGGTCATCATGATACAACGAAGATGATTTCTAAAAGCTAATTTCCTTCTAGTGTTCTTTCTCTCGAACAATCCCACCAAGGCGTCAAACATTTCTTTGGAAGTTTTCAACTCAACAAAGTGTGGAATACAATGATATTTTATGGAATCTATCAAAATAATCTTAGCCTCTACTTCATTCTTCTTGTGCTTGGCTTTCTCTTCAGCACTTTATGGTTCTGAGACATTTTGTTTTATATAATTTTGAATCTCATTTTCATCCAGGATGAAGAGTATCCTAGTCTTCCAGAATTTGAAATTTGTAGCACCATCCAGCCCATCTTCTCCTCTGAGACTGGACACCATCTTGTAGAGAAATAGAGAGTGACAAATCCTTAAGGCAGTTGTTCCCTATAATTAGGAAAATTGCAACCATATGGAATGTGGTCACTCTGTGTGCACAGGCCACTCACGACCACGACCATAAAATTGCAAAAAATAAAATATTTGAAGTAGATTTATCAGATCTGGCACTGAAATCTTTTAACTAGATTTGGAAAAGACTTATATTAGCTCTGGAACTGAAAGCTTTTAACTAGCTCTGATACTATGTTGAATTTTATGATTTTCAGATATGATAATTATTTCCTTATGATTTAAATGCTATTGTTATCATAGAATAATTACACACTGAAAATATCAACAAGACTTAGCGAACTTGATGAGAGGTTGTTGTAAGTAAATATTGTATGAGATGATATATTACAATTGAGGGCCTCAATATGTATACTTGGGCGGAGTTCGTTTTCATTTAATGGACATGTCTCTTCCATTATTTTCTTTTCATTGATTAATTTATTATTAATTATTAATTATTGATTATTTATATATACATTATATTATAAATAATATAATATATAATTAATATATATTAATGTCTCTTCCTCACATGCACGTATAATTAATATAGATCACTCCATCCTTGGGTAGGCAATGTGAGAGTACTTCGAGTCTATCCACTACTCATCAGGAGAAAGACTATGCATGGTCCATTCACCACTAGCAAAGCTCTGTGAGTAAATGATCAATCATTTCCCTTGGTCAAATTATCATGACCAATCTGGGAGAATGTTTGCCGGATACTTCTAACTAGAGAAACATAAACAACCTACACTAGAGAGACCTTGATAAATGAATGGGATGCCTGATGGAATGAGACTAGTGAAGGGGTACATTCCTTGGGTTGGGTGGGTTCGGAGGAAGAAATCTGGAGGAAAATTGAGATAGTTGTAGGAGAATGCCAATAGGTTGTGGGATTATCTGAGTTGTGAGTGGACAATGAGAGACACCCTATTTTTTGGATTCCTATCCCTAGGTCGCCGGTGACTTGTTGTTGAGATCTACAAGAACAATTCTATGGTTGGGTAGAATGTCTGTCACAGGTAGCATGTTGCACAACCATTTTAAAAAGATAAGTGTATATATGGTTTTTTGAGTTCTCTTATGAGTTTAATTGTTGAGCATTATCTATGTGTAATGAGAATGTTTTATATGTTGCTATGATGAATTTATTAGCTGCATTCATGTTTATTTAGATTGTTATAGATGCATTTAATTAATAATATCATAAAATGGTTAAATTTGTGTGTTTTCCTGTAGCTGGTAAGCTATAGGATATGTTAGCATTTTTTTTTTATTTCCATGTGTATTTTGCATGTAATGAACCTCAGTCAAGCCAGGGAATGTTACACTGAACAAGGGTTCCAAAACTTGTGGTCAATTATGCGATGAAAAGTAAATTATAATTCAAGTCATGAAATCAAGTTGATTGATGAATCAACAACCCTATGACGTAGTTAGTCGATCTAGAATTCCCTAGAACTTCCAAAGGATTACTACTCAACCATCTATAAGAGGAATTCAATAAAGTTATACCCGAGGTCTTCTCATCAAATACAACATATCTTCTATAGATAATATCATGTATGACAAGGTCAAACACCTATAGGAATTTCACTCTTCTAAGTAGATCATAATGATAAAAGCATGATTCTTTGCATGTGCATCTAGTTTCTTTCTTCGATCATCCAGATTATGAGTCCATGCCATGCATCCAAAGGTTCTAAGATGTCCAAATAAAGGTTTTATTCCACTCCATTTCTCGACTAGAGTCACATCCAATAAAACTTTAGTTAGAATCAAATTTAACATATGGTTTGAGCAATAGAGAGCTTCTACCCAAAATTTAGTTGATAGACCTTTGGCCTGAAAAACAACATGCCATTTCTACCAAAGTCTGATTCTTTCTTTCATCAATGCCATTCTACTATGGTGTGTAAGGTACAAATCTCTACCAAGACATACCATTTTGTGACAAGTGCCTTTTAAAATCATTGCCTACATATTCTCTTCCATGTATGATCTTAAACATTTCACATGTTGATTGCATTTGTTTTAAGATAATGCCCTAAATTCCTTGAAATTTTCAAAGAGATAACTCTTATTATTCAATAAATGTACCCAAGTGTACTTTGAAAAGTCATCATTGAAGGTCAGTAAATACCTTGCACCAAAGAATGACGGTTTGTTCATGGAACACATGTCACTATGAACAAGCTCTAGTTGAACCTTTACATTCCATGCTTTCCTTGTTTCAAAGGCAACTTGATGATTCTTGTAAAGCACACATCCTTCACATACTCCATTAGGAGGTACAAACATAGAAAGTACAGTAACCATGTTGTGTTTCACCATTATTTTCAAGCTCTAAAACATAATATGTCTAAGTTGTTCATGCCAAAATTTGCTTTGGTTGTTAGTTTGAGATATGAGTGCAGTTAATCCTAGATATTTATAAGGAAAGTCACACAACTTATATACTCTATCATTAGGGTTAAGAAAACCTTTGATGACAACAACAATTTTTTTGTGCATATCCTTGAACACAACAAATCAATCCAGCCAAAATTGAAACTTCTTGATAATATGAGTAAGTTTGGGTATAGACAACAAATTGACACTTAATCTAGGTAGATGATACACAACAATGATCACACCATTCTAATATTCAATCTTCCCACAACTAGCAATAGTAATTGCATAGTCATCCACAACAAAAATTTCATTTTTTGTAGCTTCACTTAATGAAGAAAAGAGAAAAGCCTCTTTAGCCATATGATGGGTGCAACCAAAGTTGACTATCCATTTACTGTAATAAGTATGAGTATGTAAGGATTGAAAAGAATAACATAGAACATATAGTTATTTGCCTTACCTTATAAATTTTAGTTTTGTAGGTTGGTTAATCTTCAATTTAACTCGTCTCCTTTAGGTCCTTGGCCTTCTACCATCACTCCTGCTCCATATATCCCAATTTCCTGTAGTCTTCTTCTTTCTACCTTTATTAGTTGAAGTTTGATCACCATGCTCTTAACAATCTAGTTAAGGTAATCACATTCTTTCTCCTAATTGTATCATTGACCTCTTTCTCAATAATTCTATCGATCTTTTCCTTTTAGCAAATAGGCATGTTGCTTGACATCAAGTTTCCCTTCATTAAGAAAATTTTCCTATACCCTAATTAATAAACCATAGAGAGAGTCAAAGCAATCATCATTGCCATCATCTTTTCTAGAGGTCCAATTGGCATAGAAAGTTGAACATGAAACATCATTGGGTGTCTTCAAATTCAATAGGATCAATTTTATTAGCTAACCATGTTTCTTGGGAAATTCCTTTTCACATTCACCTAATTTTAATTGAACTTCCTTCACACGGGCTAGGTAGTCTTAATTTTTTTCAAAAGAGAGAGGATCCAAAGAGATCAACTCTTTCTCAATTTGCATAACTCAATTTTCATTAGTTTTATCAAACAAAGTCTTCAGATTCTTCCAGAAAACATTTAGCTAGTCAATCCCATTTGTATCAAAGAAAATCTTCATAGAGATGTAGGTTGTTACGACTCTTATAGTCTCATCCTTCTTCTCATCAATGACAAATTTTCGATGTTAATCCTTTGGATCTAGAACCGTAGTTTTAGTAAATTTCTAGAGTGCTTTACTCTGCCCATATTCCATAATTATGGCCATTCAGAACCACACACTCTTATTTGAAACTCGTTGTGTTGATCTATAGATCTAATCCCAAATTCACTCTAAAGTCAAAACCATGACTCAATCTACTATACAAATTTAACTCGTCAGGAGCATGTACAACCGACAACCTCCAAAAGACTTGTAGACTATAAGATATATCTCAAATCACTAGATCTGATATCATGGTAGAAAGTCAGAGGATTAGTATATCAGATATCTAGTATTCCAAGAGAGAGGTGGTGTCTAAAGACATCGTTACAACATGTAAGCACAACTGAGCACAACTCAACATACATCACAGTGTAAGAAACCAAAATATTTCCATACACGACACACATTTCGTTCACTTCTCGATTGACTCATAAGCCCGTCATTTTATAGCACCAAGATGTAACTAACTCCCTTGAAGTGGGGAAGAAGAGGTCCACATAGATTGGTGAGGGCACATAACAAACTCCTTGATTTATACCTTGCTTTATGCACTCGTCGACTGCTTTAGTCTATTTTTTTGACTAGTCGAATGTTGAATTGACCATCTAGTCGATCCCTCAATTGACCACTCAATCCTAATGAACTATCAACTAACTAATCTCTAGAAGATCAAGAAATGTGAGGAACCTGCATAGCTTATTGTTAGGGACTCTTTAAGAAAGGTTTTGATTACCTCATATTAACTCACCCAAAAGCATTCAATATAAAAATCAATGTATACATAAGAATTTCCTTTAGAATGTAGTAAGCTAGTTTTAATTATATATCATTTAATAATTTTACAAGCATGATCTTTTTTTATATTTATAGATCAAATTCATATTTTTTATCTTAATTTTTTAAATAAATTAATGTACATTGTCTTCTTTTCTTTGAATTCGTATTATTTTCACGATAGGTTGAAAATGTATAGATTTGTATTTTCTTAATACAATTGAGATAATTTTTCTATTGGAAAAATAGATTTATTGCTTGTTTACGATTCAAGTCAATTTAGTTTCTTCAAGTTACTTCTACGCATAATATTGCATTGTCGATTTTAAATGGTTTGTTGAATGAGACAAATAACCTATATTCCAATTTATGTTTTGTCAATGTTGAATATGGAGAATTGAAACCCTTTATATTCTAATTTATGTTTTGTCAATGTTGAATATGGAGAATTGAAACCCTTTGAAATGATTCACTAAAAATATTAGCAAAACATTAAAGTTAAAAAAAAAACATTTCTTTTTATGCAAATGAACCTATATATCTATAAAAACCACCCATATCTAATGAAACACTTTGTACAAAATGACCTTGTCCCATGTGCTAAAAGTGGATGGATTTTACCAAAGTTATAATAAATATAGTCATATGGAGATATGAAGGGAGATTAAAATACACGAGAGAATAATAAAAGTGATATCGTTGGGAAAAAATCAAAACATAAAACGTTTAGAAAGTTGATAAAAAATGCTTTCTTTATAACATAAATTAAAATAATTATTTCAACTAAAAATATTAACAAAATATTAAAGTTTAAAAAAAAAAAACATTTTTTTTTTTTTTATGCAAATGGACCTAGATATCTATAAAAACCACTCATATATAATAAAACAACTTATACAAAATGACCTTGTTCCATGTGCTAAAAGTGGATGGATTTTATCAAAGTTATAATAAATATAGTCACATGGAGATATGAAGGGAGATTAAAATACACTAGAGAATAATGAAAGTGATATGGTTGGAAAAAATCAAAACATAAAACGTTTAGATTAAGGTGATAAAAAAGTCTTTCTTCATAAATAAAGAGATATTATGATAAAGATAAAACAATTACTTACAAATATCTGTAAAGATATTGCTGTCCTACTTAGCCAACGATATAATATTATGAGCTTGAACCCCACAAGGATGTGAACAATATTGAAATGCTCTTCTTATGGGTTACGATGTTCCACCAATTATTATATCAAATATGTGTAGACAACAAATTCATTTAATAAGATTTGTGCAAGAACGCCATTTATTGATCAAGTTATCAAGGCAACCGAAAAATGATACACTTTGGAAAACTAGCTCATTTAGGCCAGGGCCACCAACCAATAGATGACTCATAGTAATTTATTTGAAATAATTGTTACTTTGTGTTTTTTTTTTTATAATAATATTTATTAAATTTTTTTACTAAGTCTTAAAAATAATATTTATTACTTTTTTACTAATTCTTTAACATATTTTGGTTTGTAAATGTTTTTAGTATAAAAAAATATTTTTGATAAGGTTAAAGAAAATTTAAAATATAAGTTTGTTTTTTTTATTTTTGAATAAGTGTTAATAATGAAGAGAGTCATCTATATGAATTGAAATAAATGATTTCATGTATAAGTGATGTAAATATGTTGTATGGATTTTTAATGCAAAGCTTAAGGACAATGCTTGACCACTGAATGACTATGCACGTTGTTGCGACAAGTATGATTTATGTATTGTGTGGTATATTTTTCATGATATGCTCAAGATATGTAAATATGTTGTTGAAAATTAATATAAAGGTCAAAGATGGTTGTGGAGAGCATGAAAGTGGGTTGGGTAATCCTTTGAATCTAACGTGACAATTTGGTCTCATGTTTGACGAACTATGAGATAAATGAGCTTGTATTTTTGAAGCATATAAGATGGGAGCACTAACATGTTTCCCCCCAAAAAACAACCAAGATGATTTTGTTCTAAACAAGTAAATATACTACAAAGTGGTTAATCTGCACCACATACAAAAACTGAGAAAGAAAATAAATTCTAGATTGAATATAGAAATCGAGAAATCATAAAAACATAAAAAATAAGGATAGAATATGTCACATCAATTGTGAAAACATTAAAATCAAACTATATAAAATTGTTACATCAAATTCAAATCATCACATGGAAAGTGACAACTTTTTTGTTTTTGTTTTTTAGTAAACAAAAATCAACATTAACATGTAAAGTTACATGGTGCTTCTAGAAATTCCTCAAGTAATGTTTTTTAATGCGTGTTTTAAAAATAAAGTTATACTACATGGGATTTATGTCAATTGATAATCTTTTTGACCAAGAAAATTTGGAAAATTGGATGAGCGAAATTTAAAAATTGAAGTTTGTTTTAATTTTCAAAAAATCAATATAATAATATTGTGTTTTTACAACGTTGGAAAACTTTATTAAAATTTATTTCATCAAATTGAATCAATGCAAAGTGAAAATACTTTAACTTG
This sequence comes from Picea engelmannii, assembly GCA_009831015.1. Classification (NCBI taxonomy): domain Eukaryota; kingdom Viridiplantae; phylum Streptophyta; class Pinopsida; order Pinales; family Pinaceae; genus Picea; species Picea engelmannii. Next base: position 10,911 of record ML843955.1, on the reverse strand, counting down.
CAAATAAAATGTGCAGTCCCTATTTTGGTAGTGGAAACTCTTTAAGTACTTTTCCATGATCGAGGGTAAATCCATGACCATGATCCAGGGTAAATAGGGTAAATAGAGATTAATTAGAAGGGGATAAAAAAAGTTGAACATGTGACCTCTCCAAATTTAGGGGAGAGATAAGAAGTCTCAAGTTTGGTTCATGACCACTTGAACTAATCCTCTAGACTAACAAACCTCAAAAACCTATTAAAAAGAAAACAAACCGAAAACATCATTGCCTAAAAACTTTAGTAACATAATAGATATTTGTTTCATAACATTTTAAGTTAAAAAGTCTTTAAACTTCCAATACAACAATGACTTTGACTATGATCACATATGTAGCTATCTCTGTAACTTCTAGTCCATTATAAATAACACTTCTCTCCTACAACTTTGTATTATGAAATGGTGATTGTTAATATAAATAATGTTATGACTAGAAGTTAACATAATACAATTTGTTTCAATTATTTAGTAATTTATATTATCTTAATTTTATAATATAAATTTTATTTATATATTAATATTTTTTAAATAAATATAAAATCTTAATTAAAAATACAAAATAGTTAAAAAAAACTCCTCAAACTGTCGAGAGCCTACAACGTTGGCTTTTTTAATTTAAATACACGGCCTTTTCTAGTAGTGCAATGGAAGAACCTCCCAATAAGACTTTATAAATGGGTTGATACCCTAACAAAGTTTCGATCCTCCTTTTCAATAACAAATAAAATATATTATTAATAAGAATTTATAAATGGATTGATAACCTAACAAAGTTTCGATCCTCTTTTTCAATAACAAATAAAATATATTATTAACTAGCATACTTTTTAAGTGGGAGAATGGGAATGCCGAAGTAATTAGAGGGAGGTTTAATATTAGTGTTGTTAATTCGGATTATAAAGATATTGTGTTTGAATGCCCCCAAAGCATCTCAACTTGTATAAAGGAAACATGGAATTGTTCACCACTTTGTCCATTGAGCAAACAAACAACATTTGACATTGCAAACTTTTACCTCAACCCTTTATGCCCACCTAAAGAGTGTTCCCACTACCATCCATAAGAAAAGACCTTACATAAAGCTCTTAAAGCACCATCTATCTTCCCTATATGCATGTCTCTAAACACATGTTTCTATTTATTAGAATTAACTTACTTAATTATTTTTAAAAGACATCCATGTTCTTCATGAAGTTGTTATTTCTCTCAACATTACTTAGTATACTATTTGATTGTGGATAGGTCATCCACATTATTGGTGAAGTTATGCATTTTAATCAACATTGCTTACTCAGAGTCATTTTAAAACACTATCCATGTTATTGACAAAGTTGTCAATTTTCTTAACTTTTAAGTAATAATAATGTATTTATATGTAATAAAACTCACTAAAGCCACTTTCCGAACCAATGAGGGACAAACCCCTATAATTTCAACATTAGCTTCATATCTAACTTGGTCTCCATGTCCAACAGGTTAATTGATTTATGTATTGTATGTAGTAGATATTAAGTTTACGTTCACAATAAAAGGGGACCCTCCAAGAATGAGACAAGTGAATTCTATTATTGAGGCCTACACCTTGGGGACCTTGAGGCAGTGCCATCAGAAGCATCGACATGTCTCACTGAAGAGAGTGAAGAATTGGGCATGTTAGATATTGGAAATCTTCATAATCATAACCCTTGCATAATTCATAGAGATCTGAATTGCCACTATATTTCTTACATAGTGTAAACACACTAGTAGGAGATTTAGCATAGTCACGGAGATAAAATATGGAGGTTTAACTTAGATTTGGGCAATGTCAAGTTTGCATGTCTAATCTCGTCACTCACATCCATTCCATATTCTTTTAATGGACAAATGACAATGCCAAAGTGATTGGGAGAAGGAACTGTAAAATGAAGCATGAAAGAGTTTATGCCATTTACATTGTGAAGTCGTGATTGAAGTAGTTAGAGAAGATTTTTTTGAAAGATCTTATATTAACAACATAAATGAACTTTTAACCATAAATATTGTGGAAAAATATTGTTGACAATATAATGAGCTCTCATTTTTTTTAAGTTTGATCTTTTATATATCTCATTATTTACATAGTTATTCACATTGCTAAAATAAGAACAAATCCTTACAATAATGAATGAAATGAGGATTAAACAATTCCTAAAACATTATGAGTCTAAAAAAATATTGTGTTTATGACACAAAAAGTAATTGAAGATGAAAAATGTTTTTTCTTAGAATACCCTATATAAAATCTTATAAATCAAATTTAATGTATTAACTATGGTCATCATAATATATAGTTATAATTATTATTATTAATTATATATAATTATTATTAAAAATAATTTATTCTCACTAAATTTAAAAAAAAAAAAGTTTGTAACTTACTATATAAAAGTGGAGCAACCCATATTAATCATATTAAAATGGCATAAAAATTAAGTAATGTATATCAAATTATAATGTTTTTCATGCATTCTCTTGTTTAATAAATCATTTTAATATACAATTAAACTTGTAAATGTTAAAGAATGAAAAACTTCATCTTTAAAATTTGATTACTATCATTAATATAAAGAACTAGATTTTATTTACTAATTTAATATTTAGTTTGATTGTAATCTTAAAAATAAATTATTACTATTACTATTATAATTATTATAAATTGCATTTATTAAAGAAGTGAAATATATAGAAATAAAAAAATAATTTTAAATTATTATAAATTGCATTTGTTAAAGAAGTGAAATATATAAAAATAAAAAAATAATTTTAAATTAATGTGAATAGGAAATAGAATAAATACTTTTAAGCATTAATAATTAAGACTTCTTCTAAGCGTAAAATATGGAAAAAATATTGAATAACGAAAATCAAATTTTCAATTTAAAATTAAAATTAAAAAAAAAAATACAAAAATGTTAAAATATTTTAAATACAAAAGGTACCCAATCCTAAATAGAACTTGGGTTTTGCTTTGAGCATCAAAACTATTTGTATAGATCAGGTAAAAAAAAGTCAATAAGAAAGATGATGTGGTAAGAGGTTATAAATCCAAAATGGGAAGGGGATTTTAAATGATAATATGAATGAAAGTAATGATGGTTTTTCAAAACCTGTCAACATATTGACAGATTTTATAAAAAATCTGTCCCTAAAATACTTTCGACATAAAGATGTCTTTGACATAATAAGATTTTATAAATAGGTTGATACCTAACAAAGTTTTGATTCTCCTTTTTATAACAAATCAAATATATTATCAAAAACTCAAAGATAATATAAAATTCAAAAACTAAATATATTTTAAATTTTTTTGAAAAATATAAAACTAATAATATTAAAAAACAATCTTCAAAAGGTTTTGTAGAAGTCAATCCATTATTAAAGCGTTGAAAGTTGATATTCATATGCTATAGACCAAATTGATTCATCCTTGCAATCCAAGATATGAAGAGTGTGAAGAAATCTCTTAACAAAGTCTTATACAAACAAGTCATTGGAAGGGTTCTTCGGTTTAGATTGTGGGAGGAAGGTAAATTAGAGGTCGCTCTGAAGATGGCTAATCTAGTAAAATTTAGTGGAAAGAATACATAAAATTTCAATATTTTATATAAATAATAATAATTAATTTTTTTTTTCAAAATACATTAGTATGATTATGAAATTTATTATAAGTTTAACTTTAATACTTAACATTTTTACATAAATCTTTTTTCGTATAATTAATTTGGTACCAACTTTTTGGTTGCTGAAATCTAACTATGCATGAAATCAAA
>ML843954.1:47039-59392 GCA_009831015.1 Picea engelmannii | reverse complement strand
CCCTAAGGCACTGGTCTATCTCTCCAACGTTGAGCTTGTTGTGCCAAAACAAATCTTTCAAAACTCTCAAATTTGAAACCCTAACTAACCCTAACGTCTACTAACCCTAGATTAATGATGACGTCATGCCCTTTTTGAGCTTTAGGTTGATATAAAACACTGTGGCTTAGTCATCTAATGATAGACATTGATGTATTGATAAATTTCATTGGCCTATTAGCAAAACGTTGACCTCTTTGTCTATTAAACTAACCCTAGGAGAAAGATGACGTCACCTCTAGTATAGTGACGCAACAACTTGTGGTGTGTGAACATTCAATGATATTTAATGCATTGAGTTAATTCAAGGGTTGATTATTTCATTGGATGCTATATCATTTGGTATTTGTTGACAAGTGACTTTACATTGCCATTATTGCGAACATTGACTTCGTCAATATTTACTATTATATATGTTCATATACATCAAAATATAGATAGTCATTGATCTATGAAGTATTAACCACTACTGCATGTATTAGTTTTATTGTTGCTTTGTCTCGCAAACAGGTGCCCCCTTCTGTGGTGTTTCTTCATTCTGACTATCTTCTTGGCGGTAATCTGTGAAAGGGAAAACTTGCCCTAGATCCTTAAGCCTTTTGCCTTCAAACCCCAGATTGCCAGGGACGTCTCCCTTGGGTTTAGCCACCCTAAATAGAAAGAGCCCCCCATCGAGGTGACAGTGGGTGGGGAAGCTCCTGTTACGCCAGTTTGACCTTTACCTTTCAGCTACTTGATCTAAACTACAAACTGAGCGATAACATGCCCTACTGGTAACTGTCGAAAGCCCTCCACCCTCATCCCAATGAGAGTTTGAATATGTAGCAACCTCTGAGATATCCTCTGTCCCATGGCCTAGGATACTCTCCATCACGCCTAGGGCCTCAACTGTCTGCCCCTGATGACCCACCCCTATCCTGCTGTATGCAATCAAGACACTCCTGTCAGGTGGCCTCAGCCTACCAACTCTCCATGTCCCCTGCCATTGTCTAGCTCCCCCTGCATTGTTGTCAATGATAAAAGTATCGGGAAAGGCTACCATAAATATCTGCAACCAAATGTAGGACTGGAAGGTATCATATGCTTTGGTCAATCCCAAGGACTTGACCAAAAGTTCGTCCACCAGAACCCATGGTAAATAATCGCCTGTACTCATAAATGAACACCAACCATTGGGTACAACAATAGGTATCTCCACAAACTGAGGGTCAATCATTCTCCATCCATTATCACTCACGCAACTACTGCTACGATGAAGGTGATCTCCCAGATCTGTATACTGCTGCAAGGGAGAGGAATCTCCATGCTCTACTAAGTACATCTCCTCCTTGCAATCCAGTGTGTCCCCATGAATCCCACTGTATACCTCTATATGTCTCTGTGAACTACCACTCATCACTATATTCCCCTGCATACTCAAGTGATCTCCTGTATACACCTGCAACATCATGGATCCTGGGTGTACTACTGGGTCATCCTCTACATGAAGGTCAACCAATCCTGGAACACAAATGGAAGTGTCCTCATAACTGCCCTTGGCTCTGGAATCCCCATGTGTATGTGTGTGCCCAACTATCTCAACACCCCTCGTGACAGGTGGTCACTGTGACCTATGGACATCCTCCTGCCTCTCTAGATCATATCTCTCCATACTCATCAGTGATCCTGGGTATTCCTCATGCTCCTCCCTCAACTGGTGCTCCACTGCTAAACCACTAACATCCTCTCGCAATGTGGTTGAGGGATATATTTGACTCTCTGCTGAAATAGATGGAGTGGATCTCTATCTAATTTCCTCAAGGAGCTCCTCTGATCTGGACTTTGATTCCTGAAGGGTTGTCTGTGTGCCTTCCAAGAATATCAGTGTGCTCACCAAGTCATGAGTGAGTCGGTCCACCTCAACTTCCTGCTCCCTCAGTGCCCTGTGATACATCTCGCCAACCTCCAATAGGTAATCCCTATCCCTCAACAACTGCTGGTAGTTGGCCCTCATCACAATCACTCTCTCCCTGAGTGTATGGAAGTCATCAATGACAAGTCCTCCATCTGAACTATCCTATGCCATTGAGGCCCTCCAACAATAATCTGCTACCAATGCATGTGTATCATCAATGCATCTAGTGGCTGCCATAATCATGTCCTCACTGACTCTCAACTGTCCTGCCAAGTGTCGTGAGTCCTGGTCACAATCCTGCTTAGGTGCTACCTCATGCCTCTCACTGCTAGTGTCAACAATGGAATCCCCAACAACACACTCCTCAAAATATAAGGCACTGAACTGCCCACTATCCCTTGTGCTATTGGGTCCTCCTGTATGCCATTGCACGCCATCACCAACGGCGACCCCTATCTGAATCGCACCATATCCTGTATGGGCAGCTGTATCCTCTTGTGCACTCACCCTACTAATATCATCTGCGCCTGGATCCCATACAGATGTGTCCAGACACGTGCTATGGTCATCTCGACCAATAAGGAGTGCATCCTCATCACTGTAGATCGATCCTGGGAGTAAGTGTCCCAACAAGTTGTTGGTCTACACAACCTGGTCCATCAATGGAATCTCCCAGAGTGGTGACTCACTCTTCTCATACTGATAGGTATGTGTAAGGTTAACTATCTCCAAACCATACCTCTCCTCCTGGGTCTGTCGATCCATATGTTCCTTGTGTACAATCCCCACACAAGGCTCCTCTACCATATCAGGAATGCCACTGATATCCTCATGTGTCGTGGCTAGCATAGGTGATTGAGAAGATGAAAAATCTGGCTCACTCCTCATAGGAAACTCATCATCCTCCATACATGACTTCCTGGAAGCCATGTCTACACCCATAGGTAGGTCATCCAACCTCCTAATCTCATCATGTTTAAGTGCCAACACATATGAAGCCTCACAAGTGTCACCGCTATGGTGAAGTATTGAATCCTCAACATTGCCTGACGGGGAAGATGAAGGACATGCACTATCATCTTGTCCATCCAACTGTCCCTCAAATGCGCAAGAGTCACTAGCCTCCATCTCGGTCATCTGGTTGAGCTTGTAGTACATGTCTAGCTTTTGTTCCCCAGCTCTGGTAGTGCATTTGGACGATCCGTCAAAAGAAGGTATGGTGAGTTTACCAACTTTCCAGATGAAATCTATGTTATGCCCCTGTTGCTACTGCTGTCCTCCTCTCTGAGGTTCTCTGGGATGGTTCATGCCCCTAAGTCCACAGTACTCGACCAGTGTCATGTCATGATGGAAGTCACGACCCAATGTTGCATACTCCCTCTTGTACTCTGCAATGTCTTCCGCCTGAGTGGGCAACCTTTGTGCTAACGGCTGTTGTGCTGGTGGTGGTGGTGCCTGCTGAAAAGTAGGAAACCATGGTCTGGGAATCCTACTCGAAGATGTGTATGTGCGAGTAGGTGTCTGGGGTCTACTGCCTGCCCTCGAGTTCGCCTGTGCTGCATGTGGGGCTTGTGTGCTCGGAATGTCCACCATAGCCAATCTCTCAGCCACCTGAGCCAAGGACTGAGACATAGTCCGTTGACTAGCTAACATATCACTGATAACCTGCATGAAGGCTGCCTCTGGTTCCATGGGGGCCTTGCCAGTGCCCTCTGGCCTCTCATATCTGTCTCCCCACATCCTCTCTGCCTTCTGGGTAACTCGCTGAACTCATCGATTTTAGTCACAGGCTGGCAGGACTAAAGCTCTGATACCACTGAAATATCCCTTATTCCGCTGATCAAGATATTTGCTACTGATCTATTATTCTGTCTTCCAGATCTGATACACTGGGGGTTTCTGGATGCATTTCAGTTGTATGTTTGAGATCTTGATGGTTATCACATGTGCATGTGGGTTATTGCATGTGCATGTTGTATATTTATGGTTTAAACAACATATAAAGGATGCATGCAGAAGTAAAGAACATCAACTGCCCAATATCATGTATTATACGGTTCGAGCATGGAAATACAATAGCCTATTGGAAATATAGAATATAAACATCAGCCAGATCTCATGGATCAACATTGGAATACAATCAAATAACATAAAACTACCCGTGATCAGAAGATGATAGCAGATCTGATGCATGCATGGATAGATTGGCGAAAATATGCGATTCTGGAGAAGTACGGTAACCGCTACCAGCTGGAAAACTCGTCCGGAAGTTTGGACCGTCAGAATATGCTGGAAGCTGCTCCAAAAGAAGCGTCTTGGCCTCTAGACTGAAATGGGTGAGTGCCGGATCTCGAATCTGGTCTCTGAGGCACTGGATCTGGACCCCTAGGGGGTTTGCGCACCTCCTGGAGCATTGGATGCGCCCCAAAGGATTCCACCAATGGAATCTGCTGCTATATGGATCAAAACGATTGTCTTGCCAAATAAGGAAATGGGTCAGAAGGATTTGCTCGGATCTGCTCTGATACTCTGCATGCAACACCAAATGTCTGTCCGGAAGAGCTGCGCCCTAAATGGCTGAATGAGTCGATCTGCAAGATTCCACTGTTAGAATCTGACGATAGATGGCTCAATAGAAGCGCCCCGGCTGGATCTCAAATGGGTTGGAAGGAAGCTGCAATCTGGATACGGATCTCGTGCAGCTCTCCAAACCCTCAAACTGACTTGCGCCCTCATTGGCTGAGCTGCGCAACTGCAATGGATGCTCCTGAAAAGTACGGTGAAATACCTGGATAGTATCTTCGATGGGCTAGGGTGTGTCTCTCAACACCATAACCGATCAATGATGGTGGTTTCCTCCAGAAATCCACAAAACAGTAAGGTTGGCTCTCTTCCTCCTCTGGGAACTCTCAACATCAAATCATAACAATGCATAATCAATTAGGTTGCTTTACCCTTCCTTTATAGCTTCCCGAAACCCTAATTCGTTGTTGACCTTTTCTCTCCAAGTGACTTTTACTTTATTTTATTATTCCTTTATTATATCACTTAATTAATTAATTAATTAACCATTTTGCCTCTAAAAAGTGATTTAGCCATCCTGATGGCTTCTCCGACCACTGAAAGTCACTTCTCATCATCTTATCCTGTAATACTCTTCCTGCCGATTCTGACGAGCTATTACACTAAGAGGTTTCTCCAAGTAATATGCCGATTATGACCTTCTTAGTGAATTTAATTAAGATATGACCCATAATAACTCAAAATTACGAAAATCGTCGGAATGCAACGGAACTAAAGCCCAGCTGTGCGGATTGGATCCTGATGTTGAAAGATACAAGTCGGGCCCAAATAAACCCCTCAATATCTCCCGAACTCCCTGTCACCCCTATCTGGCTACTCAGGTAGGCATAACACTCTGAAATGTTGTAATGTTATAATGTCCCAAAATGGGGACATTACATAGATCTCAAGGCTAGGGCAGACCATCTAGGGTTTAGATCATAGATCTAGGGTGTAGATGGGTGTGGGAGGTGTTGGGATCAAGCAAAAGTGTAGTGGAAGGCTATGGGATGCGTGCCAAAGGAGAGAAAGAGGCCCCAAATAATAAAAACGAATTTTCCTTGGAGATCCACAAGAGGGGGGGGGGTAACTCTCCTTGGAGGGCGCATCACTTGGGGGAGATCACATGGATCAAGGATGTGGATGAGTGAGGGAGTGTTGGGATCAAGCAAAAAGGCAAGTGGGAGGATATGAAAAGTGTGCCAAGGGATATATTTAGTCTCCCCTTAATTTTTTCATTATTTTTTTTGCGTTTTGGAGACTTTCTAGAAGGGAGGCACACCCCTCTAGGCAAAGTGACGTTTTTGCTTAATGGCTAGGTGGGGGGGTGATGTGAGGGTTGGAAAATGTTAGGAAAGGTTAGGAAAAATCTCTCTCACCTTTATCCATCTTTACATCATCCTCTAACTCATTATTACAAAATTACATTTTTGCCATGTTTGGACTTTAGCAATTAAAATTGCTATTTTAGACTGACTGACACTCTGGGTGGACAAACCCATGGCTAACGTTGTCCGACTGAGCTGAAACTTGGTTCATGGATGTGGGGGGTGCTATTCCATTTCTTTTGAGCACAAATACCCCTATCAAAAGTCCAAGGACCTAGTTTTTACAATTTTTGCTCAAAAATAATTAATTAATTAAATTATTAAACCTCCAAACTTAGAGAAATTTAATTAAAAAAAAACTATATTAGACCCGACGGAATTCCGCGAAACTTTCTAAGATGTCTTGCATGGTCATTTACAATGTTTCACTACAATAGTTACCAAAAGAGGAGCTCACTACAACGCCGTTCACCACTTTGGAGGAATTATTGCAAGTGTGAGGGAAAAACTCAAGGGAAATCAATAAGGTTGAAAAACCCAATTGATAACCTGAGGATAAAAAACCCTCTGTGACAGGAAATCTCCCAGTGAACCGATCCCAAGGTAACTGACCTAGACATGACTCATGCAGACCTATTACATTATTAACCCACACAAGGATGCGGAAATTCCAGTTACAAAAAGAAGTGTTGGGGCCAAACATGCCTTGTAGAACCAAAGTCTTCGACAAATTTGCATCTGATGATGCATCTCTTCATGGCACATGGAGTTGACCACCTGTGTTGGAGAGGCGGTCAACAGTGAGTTGAGGGGAGTTGTTTATTTTAAACAAGAAAGGAAATTGCTGAAAGGAAATCTAAACTAGCAATTAAAGTATTACTTTCTGTTGCCGTCCTTATACACACTTGCTAACGTGGACTAAGTCCAATCCACTTAGTGTGTCCTTAGAGGCACAATGCCTAAGTTCAAGCCCACTGTCACCTCGACTTGAACTTCTTCCGTCTAGGCTTACTCCCAGGGAAGCCAAGGGAGGTAAACCCTAGTTACTATGTGAGTGATTAAGGTGTTCTAGGAGTTAATTTTAATTGATTAAAGGTTGGGGAATCTAGCCTATATGAAAAGCAAACAATGCAAAGTGTAATATTTCAATGAGAAGCAAGCCCTTTTCCTAAGAAAAGTAAGACTAGTGCCTAAGATTGGGCAAGGGGTCAACTAAGTTAAAGGGAGTTTAGAATCTACAAAGATTACAAAAAATTACTTGATACAAGATTCTACAATTAGGACTAGATACAAAGTATGAAGTAAACAACTATCTACAAAATTAAGAGATCTAAAGATACACTAGATACAAAAGATCAATTATACAATTATGGACAAAGCAAAAAACAAAGCACTAACTTGAAACTAACTTGAAATACTTAAATGTGCAAGGAAAGAGAAAGATTGCTCAAAGGAAAAGTAAACCACAACACATCAAGCCAACAAATCCAAACATAGAGTGCCTCCACAAGATGCGCAACTCTAAGGGACTGTTTCAATGGAATACACAAATGATTGCACAACAAATCCAAACAATGAAGTTGCCTCTGAAGGATGCGCAACTACAAGGGGGTTGAGCCAATAAACCAAAACAACTTAAAATTGAAATTAAAATGCTCAAATGAAGCCTCCAAGGGCAAGTGCGCAACTATTGGTTCACTTAGTCAACATCCATAAGAGCTTAAAGTAAATTGCATGAAAAGTAAATGGAATTGAAAAGTGCTTGCAAGATTACTTAAGCATAAACCACAAAAGATTGACCAATGAAAGCTCCCCAAGGTTGTAGTGGATTAATTAGGACTAATTAAGTTATTTAGATGATAGTGTGAATCCTAAACTAAGTGACTTCCCAAGAACTCTCCCCGTTTATACCAAAAGAATTGTTGGGTGCTCAATAAGTGAGGCAAACAAGGCCACACCCTAGCTCCACAGGTCAGTCCGGGAACAAAAGTACTCCACAAGGGGGACACCTAGTGCCGTGAGACCATCCTTGATCTAGCACCCCCTGCTTCTTCCTTAGGTTCTGTTATCCCCACTTTTTACGGATAACTAGGAGATCATGTCTCGAGGCCCACAGGTCCAAGACATGGAGTACCGACAACAGGATTGACTTGAGCATGGCCCTGGAGGGCCCATCTTTTTCTCCCATCATCTTTTGTCTTGACAGCAGCAACAACATCCATCACCATCGGATTGGTCCTCTATCAGAAGAGGTTCTTTCTCCATGAGGTAATTGGTCCAGGTATCATGGTATGTGTGACTTTTGATCATTGAAACCTTTAAATATTTGCATTTGATTCCTCTTATCTCTAATGACTGCTTGGATCTTACATTTGCTCACTTGACCATGTTTGGGGGGATTGACAGGGTGCCCTAGCAAGCCTGTGTCTGTAGGTTTTGGTTTGCCACTGGGGGGATTTCTGAAAAGCCATCGTCCGTTCCCATCATAGCACCACTCTTACATCTTGTTTTCCGCTCACTTATCCCATTCCCCTTGTCTAGGCATTGGTTTGACCTGTTTCAGGACTGCACCTTACCTCGTGGGAAGAAGGGGCTAAAGGCCCAGAAGGTAAAAGCAAGCTGGTAAAAGATAAAAGATTAAAAATGAACCTCGAGATGCTTTGCCTAGGGATCCTCGAGAAAGCAATAAAAAGCTTCTCAGCAAGAAACAAGAGGGACTCGAAAAAATAATAAAACAAGACCTAATCAGAGGATAGGGGGTCTCATCACGAGCCAGCCTATTAGGTCCATGGGTACCTAGTAGTATGACATTGCCACTAGTTGGTTACCACGCCAGGGCAGTGACTCTTGGTTGCATGGCCAAGGGAAAGGGGGTCTCATCACGAGCCAACCTTCTCATCTCTGCGAAAGTACTATTGGGTAACGCTGTCAGCTCTGGTCACCATGCCAAGGCAGTGTCCCTTGATTAGCTTTTGAACAAAAAAAAAACAAATAAAAGGATAAAAAGAATAAAGGCAAGAATGGGCTTGGAAAAAATGCATCCATGACAGGGACAACTCGCCTTCTACAAAGGGACCCACATGTAACATCTTTGCACCCTTGGTCATCATTGCACCCACATGCTTGGACATCCCCTGACCACACCACCCACTTACATGGCTTGGAAGAGGTCTTTCTGGGAATTTTCCTTTTCCTATGGACACTAGCCCAATAGGACGCCTTGTCTTTTTCCCCAGACTTGTATTGTAGGCTTGTGTAACATCTTTGAGCTATTGATTGATGTATTAGGGATTTTATGCATGTGTTTAATAATGTTAATCATGAAATGTGATTGACATTGCTATTATCCCTGTGACTGATGAGCCCATGGAGGGCGTAGCCTTTGATGTGCAGGACCATACCTGACGGACAGGTACCATTTGGACTGGTACACATGGGGAGATGATCAGTTCGGACCTCCATGGGGTTGAAGAGCCCATCAGATGGATGTTGATACCCCACCATGGGACAAAGACGAGATAGAGATGGATCGATATCTTGCACCGGAGAAGAAGAGGAAGTTCCACTAGAGGCACCCCGACAGAGCTTGACCTAGGGGGATTTGCCCTTTTTCAGTGGAACGTTGGCCTTGGAAGGCCTAGGACGTCACCCATCATAACCATGATGTCATCCAGCAGTATGGACGTTTTGGGAGGCAGACTGGGCAGTGTTGGCACATGTGGCAGGTTGGAGAAGCCGAAGGAGGGCTAACATTTTGCTCCAGGATGCCCCATTTGCCCTAGAAGGTGCTAACGCCTCCCTTAGAGGGGGTTTTCTTATCTCTTTATAGCCCAATTAGGTTTTTAATTTGACAATTTAATGTAAAAACAATATGATTTGATATTTTGGCCTTGTTGGCCTTTTACCTGACCTAAAATGTAAAATTAGGTCAAGGTTTTGTATAAATGGGGGATTTTCACTCTCATTTTATCAACACAACTTACTCACTCATTAGTGAGGTTTGAAATTGGCGCCCTATCTTGGGTTATTGGATAATTTGGTGATGCACACTTGTTGAAGGAAGGCTATTTTGGCATATTTTGGTTTCTCTCTTGAAGGAAGGTGTTACAACTAGGGTTTGCACATTTATTTCTTGGTGAATTGTAAGTATTTTTTTGCAAAACTTCTTGAATGAATGGTTGTAGTTTAATTTCTTGCATGTATTTATGATTATTGCTGAACAAGAAACCCTAGGTGACAAGCACACAAGTAGGTCCTTGTCTCATGTCCCCTAATAGAGAGATTTTCAGCCATTGATAGAGAAAAGAGAGCCTAGCCATAGCTACACCCTCTTCTTCTCTTCATTTATTGCTAGCTGTACTCTTTTTGAAGCCAAGAAGAGTGAGACATCCCTGGCCTAGGTTTACTACACTAGGGCCGTACTCTTTCTAGGGTTTGTTGAAAGGCCTTGCTGTAGCAACACCTTACTCTTCAAACCCTCTTGTTTTGGTTATATTTTGTTATTATTGAGCTAGCCGTTTTCCGAGAAGGAGGAGAGAGCACGAGGCCTTGCTTTAGCAACACCAGAGTGAGCCTCTCTCCCCTAGGGTTCCGATTTTGAGGCCCTGCTTTAGCAACACCTCAAAACTTTTCCCTCTAGTCCTTGAAATCTTGCCTCATTCGTCCTTCACTTATGACTCCATTAAACCCTAAGGCATTGATCTAGATGTCCTCCAATGTTGAAGTGAAATTGGTCAAACAACTCTCAAACCCTTTGAAATCTTAAACCCTAACTACACTAACCCTAGCTCTAGCTAACCTTAGTAACCCTAGTTGCTGACGTCATCATTGGTTATTTCATCTTTGTTGCAGCAACGTTTTGTCTTTTGAGCAATTGAATGGTGATTTAGGCATAAGTTAATTGAAGTGTTGGTTTATTACATTGAATGCCACATCATTTTAATAATCATTGATGAAGTGATATGATTTTTATTGCTATTGATAAACAGACTCCGTCAATATTTATATTCAAATTGCTTATAAGTTCATCAGATAGTTCTTGATTGATATGAAGTACTAACACATTGAAATAGCTTGCACATATCAGTTTGTTGTTGTCTTGTTCCAGGCAGGGACACTTCTTTGGGTTTTACTTTATTATTGGCTATTTAGCCGGGAACATCTGATTCGTGGTGATCTATGAAGCGGGGCGGGGGAAACTTACCTTTATCCTATCAACCTTTGCCTCTTCAAAACCCCAGGTCACCGGGGATGTCTCCCCTGGGCCTAACCTCCCTAAAGAGAAAGAACCTCCCCATCGTGGTGACATTGGGTGGGATAGGTTCCTGTTACGCCAGTTTGCCCTTCCATTTCATAGCCTTTTATCCTAGGTACAAACTGTGCGATAACATTTGTTGCCGGGGAACATCGAGTCAAACCTTCCTTAGACGACAACTTTTCGGTAAGCCTTGCCTTAGAGACTCTTTTCTTACAAGCTTACCTGGCGACTCGACTAGGGTGTTTTCCCTTTTCTTTGATAGTTTCAAACAAATTATCTGGCGGCTCCACTGACCTTTCCTAGCGTGCCACCTTACTCTCAATTCTGTGATATTTCTAAGTTATGGGATCATGGCACACTGGGAACAAATGTATCCAACTATTGATTTCAAAAGTTTTCAAGGATACCCGAATTACTTTGATACAAAATGGTTGAACAACTCTCCAAGATTTTTGGGCCTCCCAACCCCTCACATTGTAAATGTTTTGGACTATATGCGCGAGACACAATTGGGAGGAGAGGATGCTATTATAAAATTGTTCTTACTCACTTTTCCATCCTACTTGCAAAATCGTTTTAAGGGTTGTTGCCAAGATAGAGGCATATCATCTTTCATACAACTCATCAACAGGTTTGTTGAGTTTACCAAACCACGTTGCCAAACGTATGAAGATGCCCTTCATAATCTCACAATAGCCTTGGAAGACGGAGGATTCACTACTGAGATTGTCACAGATCTCAGAAATGCATATCATTTACAACATCAAGAATCCTCTGATGTGAAAGAAGAGATTCATGAAGAACGTTGTCAACCTCTTGAAGAGGAGCAGGATTTTTCCCATGATTCAATAGAATGCAGTGAAGATACAACTAAAAAAGTGAATTATGAAGCACCAGTATCCACTCCTCAGTTTGATGAAGCTCTCCAAGCTCCTGTCCCTCCTGCACAAGATGAAGAGAATAAGGTAAGTCATTTTCCTTTTCAGTTCTTTGATGATACCTTGTTCTATGACTCAGAGAGTGAAGAGGAAATGGAACCCTTGGACGAGCTTGGTCCTCTATATCTCAAAGCTGAAGATGTAAAGGCAAATATTCCTCTTGATGAAGTTATACAAACGCTTGAATCTCCCGCACAGGAAGGATTAAACAAGGTGAGTTATTTCCCCTTCCAAAATTTTAATGATTCTTTATCTTATGATGTAGAGAGCAAAGAAGTGTTGGATTTTCTAACCCCTTCATGTTTTGATAAAAATGAGGACTTTGTTGATAACAT
>ML843953.1:37889-48023 GCA_009831015.1 Picea engelmannii | reverse complement strand
AGCGTGCTCTTTAATACTCATTCCAGACCCCACCCTTCCGTTAAAGGCAGAACGGACCGGGGGGTCCGGAATCCATTGTGGACCGTTGATTTAAGCGCCCTTCCCTGGGCCGTCCAGATGTGCGCCAATGTTATTACCGATTCCGGACCCCCCCCATCGGTTAAAAGAAGAACGGTCGGGGGGGTCCGGAATGCTCTGTGCGTCGTAGATTTGGGTGCCACGATATTGACCGTCAAAAAATGCATGGAACATAAAATCAGGAGCGGAGAAACATGAGTTGGGAAAAACTTAGGATAAGAGTATTTTTATGGGTTTTTCCCAAAATTTTCACATAGACACCACCAAGGGACCTCAACCAAACTATTCTTAGGCATTTGAGATACGGTGTAACATTTTCATCCAACTGGTTTTATTGGAATGGAGCAATAAAGAAAATAACCTACATGCTAACCTATCTTCCTATGACAGTTAACCCAGATTAAAGAGTTGGGTTAAGAAATTACTCTACCTAGGGGCTATCTGACCAAGATCAGACAGTCTGGTCAGATTTATTCACTACCCTATCAACATTAAATTTAAAAAGAACTTGGCCATGCTTGAAAGGTATGGCCAAGTTACTATTATTGCATGGGGCTTTCATTTCAATTCTTTTATGCCCTCTTTTATTTTTCTTCTTTTCTTTTTCTTTTTCCTTTTCTTTTCTTTTTTCTTTTCTCAAATTATTTGCAGAATGAAAAATCATTTGTCAAAAAAAATACTAGAAACAGATAATATCTCAATCATCAGTTGATCCCCTAAATTATAGGGTGATAACAGCGGCTCCACCTGGGGATGGTACTTGCCCTGTTAAGTGCCAAGAATCTTGGTTCCTGTCATTCTGACCAAATCTGTCTAGTAGCCTTTGTTGGTTTTATTCTCAAAAATGGAAAAACAATGATCAACAGCTCAGGGCCTTCTCTTTGGGCTTCAACCAACTGACTGATGTTCTTCACTCAGAAAATGCAATCGAAAATTTAAAATTAAAATGGTATGTACAATGGAGAGTGGAAAACTCGAATCTTCTACTGAGGTGGTACATAATGTTTCAGCATCCTGCCATTCAAAGGTGCTCCTGGCAGATCTGACCCATCAACATTGTTTAGCAAAAAGGCATTGTTTCCTCTGAAAGCTTGGATCGTATATGGCCCTGTCCACAGATTATCAAATTTTCCATGTTTTCCTTTGTCTTCATTCCTGGCATCCCATCTCAACACCAAATCTCCCAGCTCAATATCATCCTCCTTGGTTCGTTTGTCAAAGATCTTCTTGATGTTTTCTTGGACGACCTGTGTTTTGTTGAAAACTTCTTCTCTAGTCTGCTGCAAATGGATCATCTGGTTGATCCTTCTCTGTGAGTTGTTAGGCTTAGCTTGTACGTCTTGTAGCAAATTCATGACAGGGACTCCCAAAGAAGTGGGGAAAACTGCCTCTGTACCATAGACCAGCTGGTATGGTGACATACCAATTGACCTTTTGGTGGTCAATCTATCGACCCATAAAGCAAACACCAACTTATCGTGCCATGATTTCTTGTTTTCCTGCAATGTTTTCTTGATGATATTCACCAAAGTTTTGTTTAAAGATTTCACCAACCCATTCCCCTGAGGGAAGTAGGCTGTGGAATGACCCAAACCAATGTGGTACCGGTTGCAAAGATCTATGAGTTTCTTCGAGCGAAAGGCAACTGCACTGTCAGTTATGATCTTTCTAGGACAACCAAAACGAGACAAAATATTATTTTCAAGAAATTTGATAATAACAGAGTCAGTGGCTTGCCTTCTTGGTACTGCCTCGATCCATTTGTTAAAATAATCGGTGGCAGTAAGAATCCACTTGTGTTGGCATGAAGAAGGTGGGTGTATTTCTCCAATGAAATCGAGCCCCCATTGCTGGAACGGGGCCTCAACTGAGATTGGTTTTAGAGGTAGAGGAAGGAGCTTCCTTTTGCCTTCAAACAATTGACACTGGTGACATGCTGTCCGACTAGACCCGACCACCCTTTGCAGGAGGTGGTCCATTTTCGGCAATGGGTAATTATCTTTCAGGGATACTTTGTTTAGATTTCGGAAATCTATGTAGAGTCTGATTTCCCCGGTTTTCTTACGTGTAGGGACTAAATTAGAGACCCACTTGGAAAAACGCAGCGGGACTATGATCTTGGAATCATACATTTTCTTGATCTCTTTTTCTATCAGAGGAAGCAACTTGGGATTTATCCTCCTAATTTTCTGCCTAAATGGTTTTTGATCTTATTTTATGGGAATCCTATGTTGTATGATGCTGGTATCATAGGCTTTCAAATCTTCATAGCCCTAGGCAAAAACATCAGAATATTCTTTGAACAGTTCAATGTATTTGAGCTTTTTCTCTGGGGGTAAGGATTTGGACAGTTTGACCATCCTAAGTTTCTCTTCGGTCCCTATATTACATTCTTCTATCTCTTGTCCGTGTGCTTCAATTTTGGGTTTCTTGACTACATCGTTACAGTCAAACAAGTCTTCTAAAGGAACTAGACCTCTAGGCAAAATATTGCTCTTCAGCTGTAAAACTTCAGTGTCCATTTCATCATCACCTAAATCTCCTGAATCTATGGTATTTACACTATCAAATTCAAAATCAGAATTATTTACATTTTCATCTTCACTTTCTAAATCTATATTTGTACATTCAAAGTCGTTTTTACATTGCAGAAAGTTATCAATCTGATCATCATTTCCAAACACCTGCCAATACCTGATATTGTCGGGAACTGTTAGTTTGCATTTCACTTCAATAGTATATGGGCAAGTCGAGTGGAATGGGATCTTACAGGTGGCTGCTGACGTAGCTAATCCATTAGCCAGAATATTCTGTCCTCTAGGCATTACTTGCAAGTCAACTTCAGTAAAACACCTCAAGGCATCAAGAACAACATTCCTGTAGGCTCTAAGGCATGGATGTTTAGCAGCATACTCACCTTTGATTTGTTTGATTATTAATTCAGAGTCACCCCTTACTATTATCTATTTTCCACCAACCTTTTTCAAAAGCTTCAGACCGATCATCAAAGCTTCATACTCGGCAACATTGTTAGTGCATTGGAAATTTAATTTGTAGGAATGATTTTCTGAGTACCTGTTTCTATGATTATGCAGCCAGAATCCAGCTCCTACTCCTTCTTTACTCAGAGCTCCATCAAAATCCATACTCCAGAAATCAGCGGGTAACTCTTCAGTTATCACGTTCTTCATTTTTGCTACCTCAATGCTTTCTGGGCCTTCATCTTGACCAGATAGGTCTTCTATCAGCTGAGTATCTTGCTCTTCCGTATCACCATCATTGTACAAGATGAACGAATCTAAATCGGAATGTGCAGAGTAAAGGGGGTAATTGTGCGGTTTTTCTTGGCTACTGACCATGTACTTCATCAGTGTTTCTTTGTATAGTCTCCTCTATTGCCCAAACACTGGGATAGTGGTGTAAGACATATCCAGCTGCAGGGTTCCTTTCAACTTAGCCCCCCAAGACTAGGATAGCAACATTCCATACTTCGACTAGATGTCTGCAACCACCACATCCATTACCATGCTCTTCGCATGAATCTAAACCAAGGTGATGCATAGGTCTTTGATCAAACCAATACATTTGACTTTGCTGGAGTCAAATGAGTGTAAATCCTTGTATCGTCTGGTGACTTCCAGTCCCAGTTTTTCCATTACTTCTTTAGGCATCAGATTGTGGGATGCACCCGAATCCAGCATAGCATTATGCAAGATCAAGTCGTGTATGTTTAGACTGATGTAAAAAGGAGCCACCTCACCAGTATCATCCCGACCATCTACTTCAGGTGCGAAAAGAATTTCTGGATGATCATCAGTTAGGTTCACAATGTCTGAATGAGTTACTGATCCAATGGTTAAGGCTTTTGTGCCTATGTCTGGTTCAATGGCCAGTGCTTTAATTACTTGTGAACGATACCCGTCTCTGCTCATGACCTCTGTGAGTGGGATGGGAATTGTTATTTTGGCCAATTCTCCCGCTAGGCTAAAGGGTGTGAGAGTTCTGCCTTGGTTACTCAGTTCTAGTTTGTCCACCAGATTCTTCAGCTCATAAGTACTTAGTGGGTTAATGGGTGAGAACATGGGCTGTGATGGCCTCTTCAGGATGGTGATGTTTTTCTTTACGAGGGTGTCGACCTTACTCTTCTCAGGTATCTTTTCAGTGGAAGTCTTCTCCACAATAGTCTTCTCGGAAATCTTCTCAGCAGATAGCTTAGGGGTTTTCTTGGTTTCAACCACCTTCTTTCTTTCGGTCGTCTTCTTGGAAGGAGTCCCTTCTGTCTTCTTGCTACGTAGATTGTACTGCCGGTGTACCTCCAAAATGGCGTTCTCAAAGGCCTGTTGTTCTGCATCTTCGACTTCTTCACTTACCTTTGTTTGATTGAGAAGAAAGAGTTCCTGCTCCTCTTGGGTGAGGAAAATAGCCTCGTTGTCGTGAATGCCCATGAGATTGATGTGAGTGTCCTCCAATTCCTCAATCACTTCCCCCCCTTCATCAACATAGTTTTCTTGTAGAGGAGGTCTAATCTGCTGATATGGAACCCTCTGCTCTCTCTGATCCCTAGGATCCCTCTGTCTGATCTGGGGAGGGTTTCTCCTAAAGTTAGGGTTCCTAACCTGAGGAGCAGGAGGGTTCTCTCTTGAGGGATTTCTGTCTGATACATTCACTCTTTCTAGAATTAGTTCCAATGTTTTGAACATAGAATCCCATTTGGAATCTGTGGTCGACGTGGAAGGTTCTTCTTTGATCGTGACTCTCCTTTCTGACCTTTGATGTGCCCTTTTCGCCAACAGACTGGCCTCCACACTTATAGAACTTTTCTACATGTCCTCTAGGGTGGAAGCATTTCTTTCTCTTAGTTGGTATGACATGTCAGCATCAAATCCATAAGGGAATTTAATCAATGCCATACCCTGTGGAGGTTTGATTTCAGTTGGGATTGCATTGTATAAGTTGTTGAAACGGGTGCAATAATATTGTACCATCTCACCTTGATTTCTTTTTATATTCTCGTATTCTGACAAGATATGGAGAGGGTTTTTATTTACCTCCCATCTGTCAAGAAAACTTCTTTGGAACGCAACAAGGTCAGGGACTGAGGCGACAGGTAAATCTTTGAACCATTTCTTGACGTCTCCTGTCAGACTTTGGGCGAACAATCTCATTTGGATGTGAACTTCGTCGACTTCTTGCAAATCAAAGTAGTCATTCATTTTGTCCACATGTTGTTGGGTGTTTAAAGGTCCGGTTGCGTCGAACTGTGGAAGTCTTGTTTGGTAGTCTTGGGGCATGGCATGTAGCGACACAACTAACACCAGAGGAGCATATCAAGATGCCAGCACTCTATAAATTTCCTAGAGGTTGAGAAAGAAGGAATCCACAAGGGTAACTTTATCCAACCACTTTTAAAGCTAGGATCTAGCCCTTCCAGTTTCAGAGAGGGATATCTCTATATGATTTAGCTTTGTTTTTAATTTAGATGTTAGGCTAGGTAAAGGAATAGGTAGGTTTTTTTGTAAAAGTGTTTTGAAGTGGTTGAGATAGTCTACACCTCCATTGGGCTATGGGGTCTGTGTTATAATCAATATGAGATACAAACCATAAACATAAAGGAAAACTTCCACTGGGCGAGATAATATACTCACTGGATATTCAATAGCTTAAATGATGGACAAAAGAAAGATGAGAAAGATAAATTCAAGTAAGAAGCAGTTAAGAATTTCTTAATTGAAAACATCAGAAGATAAACATTTAAATCTTTTAAAGTCGGAAACATGGTATCCAAGATAAATCCTGCAACATATGTTACTCTTAAAGATTAGTTTTAGAAAACAAAATGATCACAAAGCAAGGATAACATTTAAATTAGAGAATAAATGTCACCAGTGAATACACGAAAGAATCCTGTGAAGTGCTTCCTCTTTATTAATGGCAGATCTCTTAAAAAATGGTTACAGTTTGATAGCGCCAGGGTGTCGAGATCAACAACCCTCAACCGTTCGAAAAGTGAAGTATTTATAATTCAAATTACAAACGTTCCTGTCACAACTGATCAGGACGTGCTCATTCTATTTTAAGCCTAACTAATTTAACTAATCAAACTGATTGATGACTTCGTACAACTTCATGCGGCATTTTTGGGGTAGGCCATTGGCGAGATTCTTTCACAACCTCTTCTGACTAGACAGGTGACTGGACATGGACAACTCATCTGCTAATCGAGAAGATCGCAGAGTTCTTCCCATCTGAGATGACTAGGCACAGTGACTTTGAGCAGTCTCTGATACACTTCATCCATTTCCATATATTTGGAGAAAGTGGGCTTAGTGAGGAAAATATATCGAATCTCATGTTGGATGCTGATGTCCAACTGGAGAGCATCCAAGAATGCTTTACCGGTGATGCTCCCTTGTATGCCAACAAATTTTGAATTATCTTTAGACACTTAATCCAGTCTCTTTTTGTAATCTGGAAGTGTCATCAGTTTATCATT
Organism: Picea engelmannii; assembly: GCA_009831015.1. Taxonomy (NCBI): domain Eukaryota; kingdom Viridiplantae; phylum Streptophyta; class Pinopsida; order Pinales; family Pinaceae; genus Picea; species Picea engelmannii. The sequence goes on along the minus strand of ML843953.1, from coordinate 41,452 downwards.
AATAACTTTCAGACCTGGGAGACCTTTCTTCTTGAGAGTCTTGATCTTGCTGAAGAATTTCTGTATTCCCTGGTCCATGATCTGAACCTTTTCTTCTAGTTGAAGCAATAATCCCCTCTTGGTCAAAACTCTTTTGACCTCAAGGATGGTTTTCATTGTGTCCTCGATCTTCAACTCTTCTAACTCTTCTTGGGTTTTAGAATTTATGAATTTAATGATCTCATTTGCCTGAGTTGGTCTGTCTCCTAATTCTATTCTGATCTTTTCAATGGCTTGTTTGCTCCTTTGGACCAACTCGTTCTGCTCAAACATGATTTGGATCATGGGCCAGATTTCATTTATGGACTTTGTGATGTCTGTCCATACGTTTTCTTTGACCTCAGCCAAAGTCTTCCCTACCACTGTTTGTTTTTGGAGATGCTGTAGTTCCTTCCTTAGCTGCTCAATTACCTGCTTTTCTTTGGATAAACTGGTTTGGAAAGAATTTTTGAGTTCCCGGAGGTTCTCAACTTCCTTCCTCAGCCTGCTGATTTCTGTCTCTTGCAGGTTCATTTTCTCCATGGATTTGGCCAGGTCGGCTGTCCCTTCTGGTGGTGTCACTCGTGTTGCGGATGGAATTGTCGTTACTGCTGTTGTGCTCAATCCTGCAATTGGGATAGCACTCAATGGAATGGCTTCCATAGACTTCAATTGTTCTTTCTCCTTTAGCAGTTTCTCTATCTCTGCTTCCTTTTCTTTGAGCTGGGTGTTCTGCTCCATGAGCAGCTTAAGCATTTCGTCCTTCTCACCCTCTTTCTCTACTATCTCCTTTGCATGTGAGTCTTCTGTAGGAGGGAGCTTCAGCTGTTTCCTCAAGGATGCGATATCTGCATTTTTCTTCTTTTTCATCTCTTCTGCAAATTTGACGTTCAAGGGATCATAGCCGATCTTTAGGACCAGCTCCTCCAAAGTTTTAATTCTGTTATCTTTAGCGAACGATGAAATTTTTTCCAGCTTGAGCTGCGTCTGAGCATTGTTCAATGATACCTGAAATTTTTCTACTGAGGCTGAAGCATGTGCCAATGTATGGAATACCATCTCCCCTGTCTGTTTATGAAAGTCCATCTGATCTGCTGGGTGTACGTCCTTCGTCTGGAACTCGAAGGTGGCCCTCTTGTAGTCTGTAATTACCTTGGGGTATGGTACCTGCTCCTGGAGAAAGGCCATGTGCATCCTGCCCTTTTCTGTGTCAAATGCAGACAACAACCTGTGTTGCGTAGTTGATGTTTGCTTTCAAAACTGAGCATAGGTGATGGTGGTAAGAGTCTGATTCTTTTTCTTAATCATCTCGTACTTCTCGAAGATGCCTAATTTGGGCCCAGTCTTGCCTGGCTAAGTGCTCAAGGGAGAGTCTGTGGATTTATTCGGTACAACTGGGGTGATGCCCTGATAAAGGCTCGAACCTAAAGGTGGAATGACCGGCTTGATTACTGTGGTAGTTACTGTGGAAGGCGGGGCTTCTTGTTCTACTGTCGTACCCGACACTGAAACTGTCTTGGGCCTCTTTGTATGTAACTGGAACTCTTCAGATGACACCTCCGTGACAGGCGGAGATGATTCCTTTCGAGGCCTTTTTTCCTTAGGCAGTTTTGGTGTGGAAGTTGGAAGTACAGTGGTCAAGGGAACCTGCTGTTCCACTTCGAACAAGGTGTCAGGCACCCACATTGTCTGATTGGCGAATTTTTTGATTTCGGGCTTGGACTCGTGAATATACGGGATGTTTTTATTCTTTACCCAAATTTCTAAAATGACCCCTCATGGATCATAGTTCCATGGGAAACTCGTAAAGAATTTCATTTCTCTCAATATTCTGTCAGCTTCTTCCCCAACGCCTCGACTGTTGCAAATGAATGAGCCAATTTTCCCCTTGATCTGCAACTGCTGTTTTTTCTTCAGGGATACAAAGTGGATGTCATCAGAGTTCATGATCTGCCTGATATAATCTAACGAAAAGATTCTTACTGACACATACTTTGGCAGCTTGTAGGGTTCCAATTCACACTCGAAAACTCTGATCTCGGTGTGGTTTTGATACAGGTACTAGTCTCCTATCTTTGCATTGTTCGAGAGATGCAGAATTCTCTGGACTTCGTCGTGTATTCGTGGCTCAGGCCTGCCACTCAACATGCTTACCACAGGGTGGTAAAAAAGATCAATGAATGCTTTGAAGTCGTATTCTGTAGAGTTACACTTCAACAAAGAGGTACATGCTATGATTAGCTCAGGCTTTCCATCTGCGTCCATTTTCTGCATAGAAAAACTGAATTTATCGGCTTGATAGAAAACAAACATGTAGGCCAATATGGATGAATATCTAAACATGCCCTCCGTGCCAAAGTTCACGAATTGTTCGTGAATATTGTCGGCCAAGAAGGTACTGAAATCAAACTGTGTTGTAGGTTTTTCATCATTGGAGAAAATGGATAGAAAACCCAGGATGGGCTCATCTACCCACTGGTCGGAATAGTAACCTAACAGGTCACAAAGAGAGGAAATGACTTGGTTTCCCTTGGTGGAGAACATGGATGACGGGTAGGGTGGATTGGTGGAAGGGAATTGAGCAAAGGTGGGAAGGAACAACTCGAATATTTGAGCTCTCTGGGGAAAAGTCATTTTTTGATACAACTCTGTAAGGATCTCTAGGTTGAAAGGAGAAACAAAATCGACATGGGGGATTTTCATCATTTGGTTAATGTCTTCGGGTGTGATGAAGAGCAGGGCGTCTCCGGATGAGGAGACGACAACCCTCTGGTCAGGAATATAATGTGCTTGGCATTTGAGGGAAAATTCGGGGAAGTGGTGGATCTGGGGAAATAGGTACAGGGGCAAATTGGACTCCCAGAGTCCAATTTCATCGCTCTGGTCCAGGAAAACCTCCCGGAGCCATGACTGGAGGTCTGAAAAATCAAATTCACACTTGGTATCCGCGATCAACCTGTCTTTGTCAACCAATGGGATTTTGTCCAGGTCAACAGGAGGAGGAAGAAAAGGATTCTCTTCTCCTTCCGTTGATCTTGGCTTTGGTGCCATCTCTGCGATCGTACCTGCAATAAACACGATGTTATTGGGGTCGAATGACTAAGGATGAAGGTGACGGAGTAGAAATGGAGGCGTAAGGGGTAAATTTTTCTGGCGCGATGGATGAAAGGTGAATGAAAGGGGAAAACGATAGTTTTATTTAAAACTGGGGTCGGTTGGGTGTGTGAGACAGGTCAGCAGGCTAACGGGTAGATTATCCCGTAATAAATGGACAACGAGCCACTTGGGGGTGAGATGGCAGGTGACGGTGGCCAAAACATATGAACGGGTGACATGGAGGCTAGGGATTGGAGGTAAAAGTCGCAATAGGGGGCCAATCATGAGTGAAAATGGAAAAAGGACTGACAACATGGACTGACCGTAGTTATGAGATGAGACATAACTCAGGAACAAGTGGCACAAGTGGACTCAGTGGAGGATGACGCCCATGAGTGACGGGGCTGTCAGATAGCATGTGGCGACGGGACTTCAGAACCAATAAACTT
>ML843953.1:14955-37774 GCA_009831015.1 Picea engelmannii | reverse complement strand
GCCATGATCTTGACCGTCGAAAAATGCATGGAACATAAAATTAGGAGCGAAGAAACATGAGTTGGGAAAAACTTAGGATAAGAGTATTTTTATGGGTTTTTCCCAAACTTTTCACATAGACACCACCAAGGGACCTCGACCAAACTATTCTTAGGCATTTGAGATATGGTGTAACATTTTCATCCAACTGGTTTTATTGGAATGGAGCAATAAAGCAAATAACCTACATGCTAACCTATCTTCCTATGACAATTAACCCAGATTAAACAGTTGGGTTAAGAAATTACTCTACCTAGGGGCTATCTGACCAGGATTAGACAGTCTGGTCAGATTTATTCACGACCCTACCAACTTTAAATTTAAAAATAACTTGGCCATGCTTGAAATGTATGGCCAAGTTACTATTATTGCATGGGGCTTTCATTTCAATTCTTTTATGCCCTCTTTTCTTTTTCTTCTTTTCTTTTCTTTTCTTTTTCTTTTTCCTTTTCTTTTCTTTTTTCTTTTCTCAAATTATTTGTAGAATGAAAAATCATTTGTCAAAAAAAATACTAGAAATAGATAATATCTCATTCATCAGTTGATCCCCTAAATTATAGGGTGATAACACACCTGTTGCAAGGATCAATGGTTCAAGTTGATTTGAGATAAATGGTCCATGCTTACTTCGGGAGTCCGGGCTTTGGGAGTTTCAAATTTTAGGCTTGGAATTTTCTTGGACGAAAATTGTCGAAGTGACATGGTGGCCTGATGTCGTATGATGTCATGACTATTGATGTGTCTTGGAACAAAAGGTGACACATGTCACGTGGAAATGGGTGACTGACACAACCAAATGACCTGAGATGAATGCCATGTGTCCTACCTCATGAGTGTGCCACATGTCTCAACTACTGGTTTCCACGTGCTTCAGAACTTCGAGAGTCCAATTCACTGGGCTTTAGGACTTTGGGAGTTTCAAAATGTTAAGCGTGAAGATCTCCCGGAGGAAAACTGCCGAAGTGGTTGATCTTCTTCCACATGTCTTCGCCGACGTATGGTCCTGATTTATTGCAAGTTTTCAACACTTCGGGCTTCGGGTGTTTCAAATGTTAGTTCTTTGAAACCTCCCGGAGGAAAATCACCGAAGTAAATGATATGTATCCGCATGTCTTGATGGATGAAGGGTCTAGATTCTCTTCGGAAGTCCGGGTTTCGAGAATTTCAAATGTGAAGCATGAAAAATCTCCTGGAGGAAAATATCTGAAGTGAATGATCTGCTGCCACATGTCCCCTCTGATGGATGGTCTAGATTTACGTCAGGACTTCGGGTCTTTGTCTCTTCATCTCTTCAGGACTTTCGAATGTGAAACCTAAAGATATCCTGGAGGAAAATCCCTGAAGTGAATGATCTACTACCACGTGTACCCTCTGATGGATGGTCTAGATTTACTTCGGCACTTCGGGTCTTTGGCTCTTCAGGACTTTCGAATGTGAAACCTGAAAATATTCTAGAGGAAAATCCCCAAAGTGAATGATCTTCTTCCACATGTCATGACCTACGAACGGTCTAGATTCTCTTCGAAAATCCAGGCTTCGGGAGTTTGGGAGTTTATGAATGTTAAGCTTGGAAAACTCTCGACGGAAAATAGCTGAAGCAACGTGTTAGGTTCTTAGGAATTTGGGTCTTCATAGGCTTTGGGTCTTCGGGAACTTAGTACTTCAAACTTGATATTAAATCCTGTGCGATTCTAGATCCTGAATGGATGATATCCATTGATCTATTTGACCTGATGGATCTCCATCGTCGAAAATTAACCTGTTTGTTCACATAGTCTGAGCCCAAAAATTTGCTGCTTTGGATTGCTGTGTCATGTGCACGGGCATTTCCTGTGCATAGAAAAGGCTTGGTAGAATTGCGGTGAGCTCAATCAATGGTGCATGTGATGACAAGCATTTTGAAACAAATATGACATGTATTTTATCCTTCCATAAAAATAGAAACGAAAATGTGCGAAGACTAAAAAATGAATAAGGGCTAAGACACTCAGTAGAGGGAAACTAACTTAACCAACTGGAAAAAGGAAAAATTGATGAAGGCATAGGGAAAAATAGAGGAGAGGAAGGGGATGCATACCTAGGTTACAATAGGATGTGTTGGTGTCAGAATTCACTCATGGATTGCAGCAGGAGCAGAGCCCAACACCCATTAGTTTAAATGTCACGATTTGTTGATAAAGGGTAATGAATGGAAGTAAACTCAAAACAATATTTTTCTAACTCAAAAAACTGGGTTGGAACAACTAAGATAGGTGAGTTCTTTATCTAATTTAAGCCAGTAATTTTGCATAGTAGTGAGTAAGTGGAGAAAAAACAAAGGAAATAAAGTCTTCTCTAGACATTCGGTCTTCCAACAACCTTTAAAAAGGGGAAAAGTCACAAATATGAGATCCTCTCAGATCTGATAAAATTCAAGAAAATTAAGATGCTACAAAACTAATATAATCAAACATACATTATATAGTCATTACAACACCCAACTGGATCATCCATGCTCAGGTTCTTAAGATTCAGAGGAAAAAGGGGAGGAAGATGCTGGCTTCCATTAAACAAGAAGTCTCAAATATCAATCTATAACCAGGGAACCGGAGGCCTCGTTAAAGCTTTACAATTGGGAGCTTCGCTCTACCATCCATCCCAACACAAATACAAAAACTGAGTATATATACTTAGATAAATTCTCCACCTTGGCAGCAGGAAGGTAGATGAGACATTGAAGTCCAAATTAGCATGTGTAGGATCCTCTGGTCAGACGAGGACATCAGATCGGCATGGCTTCTTTTAGGAAAACCTACACACAGGACGATCTTGGGAAGACTGCCTACCATAACCTCCATGTCTTACATTTAAGGAGAGAGGCGAGGTTTCAACCACCTCCTCCTACCTTTATTTACCTCTAGCAGGGATCAAGATCGAGGTTGAGTTGAATTGGCACCTGGAGAACGCGACGACGCCTCCTGCAGCTAAACCTGACACTTTGGCCCTTTGCGCAGCTCTTTCTGTCACCCCAAGTGACCACGGGTCGTGACCCAACGCCTATCTTCAAAGGCGCTTTTCACATTTCGCGTTTTGGTGATTTTAGATGCATTGGAGGAGCGACCCCCTGTCTTTTGAAGTCCTGGTAGGTGAAATGACGAAACAACTAATAATTTCATGTTTCAGAGTTTTCCAAGCAATGGATGAGAGACCCTGTGTCTTTTGAAGTCCCGGTAGCAAAAATGGCTAATCATTTTGCATTTCGGAGTTTCCCAATGCAATGGATGAGAGACCCCATTTCTTTTGAATTCCTGGTAGATGAAATCGCGACCGATCCTAATCAAGCGCCATGTGTCCCGACTGGATCAGACGACCACGATCATTTCGTGACTTTGGTCATAAGAGATGAGCCCATGCGCTAAACCTTGTGCAACTCCACGACTCAAGATTACCTGATGATCGTTGATCTGCTCCATCTATGGATCCTTGCCATTGAAAAAAAAATGCCCGCTCGCTTGATTTTAAGCCCGAAATGGAATTCTTCCATGTGCTGCGCTTGGCGCTCATGACTACGGCCTTTGAATAAAACACATTTGATGGGTTTTTAAACCCCATTTCTACGCATTTACACCAATGGCTTGAAATAAGAGAGAAACACCCCCTTGCAAGAATTGGCGCTAACATTAGGTTCCATGGGGGATAGAGTCGTCCCTGCGATGCTTTAATAACTCCTTCTTCCAGTCCAGTTTCCTTCACTTGGGCTATGGAGTCGAGCTCAAAACACCCTGCTTAAAAATACATGCCAATAAGTGAAAATAAAAGATAAACACACATACTCCAAGGAGCTTATTTATGTATGGTCCTAAACTAATAAATTCCTTTACATGGGGCTAGGTGAAAGAAAACTTCCACCATAGACAATCAAGCAACTTCCTGAATAGAAGCTCCTTCCTTCTATCGATGATCATAAACAGATGGTGTAACCATGACAGTAGAACGATTACACTCTTCAACTCCTCCTTATAGGATGAAGTCGAGATGAAATAGGGCGGCTCCAAATTATGAAGGAAATACAACTCCATGTATTCATTCACATGCTCATAGGACCAGTGGAAAACTCCAGAAAATGGGTGACAGGTAGCCTCCTTTGCTACACAGTTGTTCACGTGTGGCTGAATATCTCTGGTAAGCAAAAGTGGGTGGAAAACTAATGTAGGCTGACTGATCTCAGGCGGTGGCTACTCGCTGACTGGCTCTGTGCATTCTGTAAACTACATCTTCGGCTCCTCCTCCTCTTCTCCATGGCTCTCCCAAGGATCAAATTCATAATCATCATAAATAGGGACCATGGGAAAGCTCTACTTATTGTCATGTCGGTCAGTGTCTTCATAGTGATCAAATGTAGGATAATATTGCTACTCATCATCACTAGAATATTCATCAAAAAAGGGTTTCCCTTCATTTCTATGATCAACCTCTAGAATAGTGATCCCATCGAGAATATAACTGTCAAAAATATCCATTTCAGGGACAACGATAACTGCTGCTTCTGGCTGTTCATACATAATATTTCTCTCTTTAATCCTAGGTAGAAATATATCATGGGAAACCTCTTAAAGGAAAAGAGAAGAATCCTCTTCCACAACCATATCTTCTTTAAAAACTGGAAGGTATTCGTCAACATAAGCCGGGCTGCTAGGAACATCTGCTTCAACCCTATATTCAGGAGAGCCATCTACTATAGACAACATCTTCTTTATAAACTCAAATTTTTCACAAGAGGCATGTTGATATTTATGAACATATAAAAGAACATATGTATCTAAAATGATGTCATATGCTTCTGTGCTAGGGCTAACATAATTAATATCATCCAATGCCTCTAGATTTTCATAGAAAATGCTTTCCTCCACAGTAAAAGCTTCATCACAAACATGGTCTTTGGGGCCATCATAGGCTTTATGAAGCAAAGAAAACTCATCACAACAGTTTTCATACAAACACTTAGCTGGGAAGTAATATTTACAAAATGAATTGAAAGCTGTATGAAAACCTGTCAAAGAATGAATGCTTGCAGTGGGAAGAGATCGACACCAGTCAAGAGCAACTCACTTTAATGAATACCTAAAAAGATTAATCTAGACATCTTCATGCATGATATTAAGTCGATGAATAACCTCATGAAAGTCCAGTAAATGCTCAGCTGGTACCTCCAAAATTTTTGCTTGAAATTCAGGGAGGATATCTTCCCATTCATCTCTATTAGGTAGTGGATTAGGAAAACCAACTATCTGGGAAAAGTCACAGAAAGCCAACCTTTGAGCTAATATTTTTTCCTTATCGAATCAGTGGAGTCGTCGACCGATCCTCGGATCATGGAGTCGCCAGGTGAAAGATGCGCAGCTTTGAATGTGTCTGGTCTTTGTTCACCATCAAAGGCCAGATCCTAATGTTGTGTCCTCCCAGGAAAATTCTCAAGCTGAGAAAGAAGTTGCTGAAACCTTCTCAAAAAATCTCCTCTGGGTCAACTTTCAGGTGTGCTAAAAGTAGCCACAGCTGAAACAGTGAAGTGGAAACAGTGGAGTCACCAGGTGCACAGTAGAAATATTCAAGTGCTCTAATGCCTGATGCACCTTCAGAATTTGAGACTCAATGTCGTTCATTCCCAGGGAAAATCTTCAACTTTTTCCCAACAACAACGCCATAAATGTTGGCGTCAGAAGTCACTCCTAGATTGCATCAGGAGCAGATCCCAACGCCCATTAGTTTAAATGTCACAATTTGTTGATAAAGGGTGATGAATGGAAGTAAACTCAGAACAATATCGTTCTAACTCAGAAAACTGGGTTGGAACATCTAAGACAGGTGAGGTCTTGATCTAATTTAAGCCAGTAATTTTGCATAGTAGTGAGTAAGTGGAGGGAAAAACAAAGGAAACAAAGCCTTCTCTGGACATCTAGTTTTCCAACAACCTTTAAAAAGTGGAAAATTCACAAATATGAGATCCTCTCAAATCTGAGAAACTTCAAGAAAATTAAGATGCTGCAAAACTAATATAATCAAACATACATTATATAGTCATTACAACACCCGACTGGATCATCCATGCCTGGGTTCTTAAGATTTAGAGGAAAAAAGGGAGGAATATGCTGGCTTCCATTAAACAAGAAGTCTCAAATATCAATCTATAACCAGGGAACCAGAGGCCTCAACCCTCGTTAAAGCTTTACAATTGGGAGCTTCACTCTACCATCCATCTCGACACAAATACAAAAACTGAGTATATATACTTAGAGAAATTTGCCACCTTGGCAGTAGGAAGGTAGCTGAGACATTAAATTCCAAATTAGCATGTGCAGGCTCCTCTGGTCAAACGAGGACATCAGATCGGCATGGATTCTTTTAGGAAAACCTGCACACAGGACGATCTTGGGCAGACTGCCTGCCAGAACCTCAATGTCTTACATTTAAAGAGTGAGGTGAGGTTTCAACCACCTCCTCCTACCTTTATTTACCTCTAGCAGGGATCAGGATCGAGGTCGAGTTGAATTGGTACCTGGAGAATGCGGCGACGCCTCCTACAGCTAAACCTGGTGCTTTGGTCCTTTGCGCAACTCTTCTGTCACACCGAGTGACCACGGGCCATGAGCCTGCGCCTATCTTCAAAGGAGCTTTTCGCATTTCGCGTTTTGATGATTCCGGATGCAGTGGAGGAGCGACCCCCTGTCTTTTGAAGTCCCGGTAGCCAAAATGCCGAAACGGCTAATCATTTTGTGTTTCGGAGTTTCCCAATGCAATGGATGAGAGACCCCATGTCTTTTGAAGTCCCGGTAGCCGAAATGCCGAAACGACTAATCATTTCGTGTTTCAGAGTTTCCCAATGAAATGGATGAGAGACCCCATGTATTTTGAAGTCCCAGTAGCTGAAATCGCGACCGAGCCTGATCAGGCGCCATGTGTCCCAACTGGATCGGACGACCACGATCATTTCGAGACTTTGTCCATAAGAGATGAGCCCATGCGCTAAACCGCGTGCAACTCCGCGACTCAAGCTTACCCGATGACCGTCAATCTGCTCTATGGATCCTCATCATTGAAAACAAAATGTCCGCTCGCTTGATTTTAAGTCTGAAATGGACTTCTTCCGTGTGTTGCGCTTGGCGCTCATGACTGCGGCCTTTGAATAAAATGCATTTGATGGGTTTTTAAACCCCATTTCTATGCATTTACACCAAGGGCCTGAAATCGGAGAGAAACACCCCCTTGCAAGAATTGGCGCTAACAAGATGCATGCCTGACCCTATGATGTAAGGGTCTGATTTGTCTTGCTGAAATAATAACTTGAGGGGGATGTGTTCCCTTTTTCCTTAGGAAAATATAGCATACATTGATGAAAAGGTAAATGAGTAGGGATGCCATGTTTCCATTATAAAAGGAAACATGATTATGCTTTTAAATACTGCATATGAATGGTCGTGAACAATCATGAATCGATAAATTTCCAATAGATAAGTAAATGAAACAATAAAGTGTTCCTATGGTGGACACCCACACTACATGCTAAGGCATGTGATTAAAGTACAATGAATGCAAAATGATGTAATAAACGTGCATGTGTGAGTGCACATTATAAATGTATAATAAAGATGTATGCTGATAATTCCTCATGGAATATTAGGTAATAATACAAGATGACAAAGTTGAGGCTAACTCAAAAATTGAGGTCATGTTAGACCGTTTGGATATGCAACAAGAGAGTTGCATGTTGAAGAGGTTTCTACGGAGTAATTGTGTAAATAAATCTTCCCGTAGAACATAGCTATAACCTTAATGAATGTTGAGAATTGAACAACGAGATGCAAAACCTATTTATATAAGAATCTTGGATTACATTCTAAAATATCATGCACGAGTACCAAGACATACAGACGAATGAGGACCAATCTGATCTTTGGTTGGGAAAGGTGCGGAGTGCACAAGTTCATGATTCATTGTGAACAAGAAACTTGCTTATGTATCATGCTGAATTATCCAAGAAGGTCAAGGTGAACATGACTAAGACTTCTCAAGAGATAGAAAAAGCAGATCCTAGGAGGAATAAATTGTAAAAGAAAAGAAGGAGAAAGTGATTAATACTTCTCTCACTATGAAACTCTGGACAATAAGACATAGTTGTATGATTAAAAAGGACAACTGTGATAATAAGTACAACTAGTAACTGAAAGATACAACATTGAATGTGTTTAAATGAATGAGCTTGGTTAAGCTATAGTGTGTGAAGGCAATGAGGCCTTGAAATTAATTCATCTAGGCTGAAAATTTCCTGATGGGAGAATCCCTTAACTCCTTTCTTGTTGTCTATTGCACTTCTCTAGGATGAGAAACTGATATGTCGATGAAGGTAGATATTTTTGCATGAGAATGTTGAGAGCTTCAACTAAAATTTGATTGTGGTTGCACTCATGAAAACATTGAGGACAATGTGATGGAGTGCATATAGATATGGTAAGGAATATAATGTTTTACTGAAATAAATGCTATGGTACATGCATTTGATTTTACAGGGAAACTAATGTGAAATGTGAATGTGGTGATGTATGTCACATGTATAAAATATTGGAATTGTTAGGGAAGGACAACTGCCAATAGTAAAAAACCTCAGATATAAGTGAATGCAAGAAGGTTCTTGATAAAAGAAAACTGTGAAAGAGATTTTAGAAGTCCCTAGGGAGCACCACTGGAGAGGTAATATCAAAGAAGGTGTTGACAACCAGAACATATATAAATATTTCATGCCTGTGTGGCATGAGAGGTAAAATGGGTTTGGGTAATAACCCCTTCTAAAATAGTCTATGTTTTGATGACATGCATGTGATCTGAATGACTGTTGTATGCCATTGATACCCAAGTAGGGTATGATCCAGGGAGAAGAACATGCATGATGGAGGTGTAAACCTTTGACAACCGAGGATGCTTGAAATCCTTGGAAAAACACATGAAAAAATATATGTCATGAATACATTTCCCAATCAAGGAGTGATTAGGAACAAAATTACTCAAAGGTATCATGAATATGTAACGTAGTAAGGAGATGCATGTGACACGAGAGTGGATATATATAGAACTTCCCATTATGGAAGCAATATCTTCCAATTCTCTGTGGAATTGTAGAATGGTAAAGAGAGAAATTAGATGGCCATAAACGTTGACACCCTGGTTACTAATGAAGAAATAATGCTTGAATGCATTCATGAGAAAATTTTAGCTTCATGTATACGGATTTGAGGTCATGATCAATAAAAGTAGGAAAACAAAACCCTGCTGTAAAAATAAATGTGTATAAAGAAACCATGTGGTAAAAGGTTGGCTGAGTTCCAACCCACCAAGGAAAAGTTTCTCATATGAAGAGTAATAATTTGAAAATTAATATAAGGGTGCATTGTGTGTAAATATGGTTGTTATTAGACAAATCGGTAAGTGTGGACACAAACTGATATCGCTAGTTTCACCTCAAAACTAGAACAAAACAAGACAATATACTAAACTTTCCTTAGATTTTAGTTATCAAATAAGAAGAGGATATAAAAAATACCTTTTAAATGTTGTAGACCTGACCTTGCCAATGTGATCCTAGCTCCGTTGTGAGGCTTATGGATAAATATCTGTAAAGAAACACAAGACAACAAAGACAAGAATAACATAGTCTATTTTATATGAAACTATGTACATGATCAAGAAATCATACAATATGGACAAATAACATTCATATAGGAAATAAAAACATATCTGTATTAAATAACGTGGAAGAAAGACACAACTAGATGCCTTGATGTTGTCAGGTTCCTTCCAATAGTTCCTTGCTTCCCACACACTTCTGCTCCAATATTTATGAGACTATGGATCTGAAAATCACTCACAATCTATCTTGACAAAGAAAAGCGTAAAGCCACTCTAACCAAGCTAACAATATCAAGCCAAATTTCCAATCTAACTTTCTCCATGAGAGATCCTTTCTTTTATAAGATGAAGAGGATAAGGCGAGGAGGTTAGGATGATCCCACTAAATCATAAAAGCGAGTAAGATCCAAACCGATCGGAGGCCACCTCACCATAAAAGCTTCTCCTTCTAGAAGTAATGAGAAGATGCTTGTTTTTCCCACGTACGAAAATCGTCGCACCCTTAGAACTGAGTAGAGTGCGACGACGTCGCAGGCCAAGATTAGTACAACATGCGACGATCTGAGATCGTCGCACCCATAGAACTGGACAGGGTGCGATGATCCTCCTTATTAGGGTTTTTACAAAGGAAAATATGATTTCATCTCTCAGGCAAAGTTCTTCTCCCTTCTTTCCTTAGGAATTCAATACATTGATCCCTCTGAAGACAATAGATAGGTTTACATGATTAATAGTCATAGGGATGACAAAAATAATGTGTAACAAAGAGACCCCCAAAGTATGAAGTTAGAACATAGTGATAACTGAAATACTTTGTTGATTGTGTTTAGGGAACAAGGAACAGTTGGTTGGAAACCTGCCAACAAACATGGAAATACAGTACAATAATATATCATCACTGAGGTAGGAATTCCCATACTCAGAATACAAATGAATCAAAGCATAAATACCGACATGCGAAGATCCATGTCAAGTAAGACAGGTCATGGCCACCAAACATACACTATAGATCCATGCCATTATGACTCAAATCTGAACATAGCCACCAAAAATACACTGTGGATATATGTGCTAAAGACTCAAATTTTAACATAGCCACAAGACATACACTGTGGATCTATGCAACGATACAATATGAATATACTCCAACGCAACCTGAATCTGTCAGAAAAAGTTCAGGGTCTTCATATCCACCACTCTATAGTACAAATCTAACCATGCAAATACATGTGCTGAAGTCGAACATGGTAGAAACCACTTGATTCCCGATCATTAGTGAATACCGTTAACAACTGCGAGGGAAATCCCCATTAATGTCAATGACACCCAAGGTACTCTAGTACAATCCAACGATTTTGAATATATGAGCTGAAGTCGAACACTCGATGGAATCTACTGATCAGGGGTCAATAATGAAAACCCACCACCGAAAGCGAGGAAACCTGCCATTGAGGCATGCAAGTTCCAAGGTACCAATTAGTTTCTAAGTTAAATTCCTGGATAATGAGTTGAAGTCGACAGGAAAAGACTCGTTACATGAGGGCCTTAATGTATCCCCCATCAATGACACGAAATAGGTAACAAGATTTGAAGTAGACCAGAGTAACAAGTGATTTAGGACTGACTTAGGGATGGACGATGCAATAAAAGGCTTAAGGATTGTAGAAATAGATGACACAATAGAAGAATTTCCAGGTTGAACTTCTCTTTGAACATATTGATGACACAACAATTGTCTTGGACACACTAACTCAATAACATGGATCACAGACCAATTTGTAATCTTATAAAGGAGTATGATCAAGAGACAAGCGGATTTTCCAACCTAGACACCAAACAAGTGAAAGGGTGTCATGTTCAAAAGTGACTCTTCCATATAATATAGGTTTAGACACATTTCTTTCCCAATTCCCCCCCACCATTTCTAGCGAGTACCTCTTTATTTTTACGCAAGCTTGAGAAGGATAACATATGATTGAAATGTAAGCTCATCCTTCAGATGAGTCCTTCGAAGTATGTTTAACTAACCCTAGGAAGGAGTGGTTCGGTCCCATATGGGTCTTTCTATGCTTGTTTAATGAGTCCAAAGAAAGAAAACTCAGGGGTTTTTCATTTTTAGAGAGTCTGAAAAACACTTAAAGAAAACTCCAAAAATGTCCTTTTTTCGTAAAGTAGTTTGATGAGACCAAAAAAGAGATAACCTACCACTCAACAAACGTTTTCTTCAAATACTTTAACGAACGTGAAAAGAACAAGATCGCTCGACAATATTTTCATGTTTAGAGAGTCTGAAAAGAGCTTAAAGGGAACTCCAGGGGTTTCCTTTTTCATATAACCTTTACAAGCCTGAAAAAGTGATAAAAGTTTACTCGGTTACCTTCTCATGTATTTATGAGCACGAGAAAGAACAAAGACTAAGCTCACAATTGTTTTCACTTTTACGCAAGATTAAAACAAAACAAAACTATGCTTGGGATAAATTTTATTTTTTCACAAGCTTAAAAACTAAACAAAACTATGTTTGGACTTGGTTTCATTTTTACACAAGCTTGAACCAGAGGAAACTATGATTGAGGTAGGTGGTTTCATTTTTACACAAGCTTGAACTAGAGAAAACTATGCTCGAGACATCCCAACACATTATCCAGGGATGGTTGGTACTTAGCCCCCAACTTAAGAAGCTAGCGGTTTAACTTCAGCATGAAGTCCAGAGGCTGAAAGAATTCCCCCCCAAACTTCGTTTCGTCCAACTACAGAGGAGGATGAAATTAAGCTTCAAATAATATACGTAACGAAGTACTTGACTCAATCGAAGAGGGGGAAAAAATCTATTTCATTTTTTAATGAGCTTTCCATAGAGAAGAAAAACTATGCTCGAGAATCCAGGTTCAATCCCCAGACCTCTGTTCATTTTTGAATGAACTTGACACATAAACAAGAACTACACTCGTAAGCTTTGTTCATTTTTTAACGAGGTTTCTATAGAGACACGAAAACTATCCTCACAAGTGGTTTCATTTTTTAATGAGCTTGAAATCAGAAAACCATGCTCAAGGCTGGTTTCATTTTTTAATGAGATTGAAATCAGAAAACCATGCTCAAAGATGGTTTCATTTTTTAATGAGCTTGAAATCAGAAGACGATGCTAATGGTTGGTTTCATTTTTTAATGAGCTTGAAATCAAAAAACCATGCTCAAAGCTGGTTTCATTTTTTAATGAGCTTGAAATTAGAAAACCATGCTCATCTCCTCTTTTTGATCATGGCTTCCAAGAGGAAAATGATCTAGAAGGACACCATGTCAAGGGACAAAACTCGATTAACACATGTCGAGGGCCACGATAGGGGTAAGAAGATCAGGCTCCAATAACCCTATCGAGAAGATCACCATGTCAACTACCAGATCTAAGTCATAAGATATTGAGATTACAGTGAGGGGCTCATCTCCATCGGTAGCCAAAGGCATGGGAGACAACACCACATAATTGACCTGTGGCAGGGGTGATACCAACAACATATATGAACCATTTAGGGAAGTCATTGAGTTGAATTTCAAGTCATGGTCAACAAACAAAAGTTGATCAATAGTCACAATTCTTCCATCGTGAGGGAAATATATCACACGAAAAAGAGTGGACACAATAGCTTTCATGGAATAGACATAATCTCACCCAAGGAGTAAAGAGAAATCCAGGGGGTCTTGGACTACCATGACATCAATAAAGACATTTTTCCCTCCCAAAGTTATGGGAAATTGATGAAGGGTCCCTAAAGGTTGACTGGTTCTTCTGTTAAAAGCTAACAAATTCTGCGTAACCGGTGCAAGTTGAGGACAACCCAAATCTTTCCAAGCAATAGAGGAAAAAATACTAACGGACGCACCTTTATCTATCAACATTTGAGGGACGTCCCAACCACAAACCTGTAATATAATTTGGAAAGGAATGTGAGAGGGAAGATGAGGTCCATTTAGCACACCCCAATAAAAAAGGATGGCCTCCTTACTTGGAGGGGGTTCCACGAGAGAAGGAGGAATACCCATGAGTACGGTAGATTCTATATCAACAAGAAAAACATGAGTAGTATCAGGTTTACTCTCGAGTGGGAGAGGAGGATCAACCGATGACGAGATCAAATCGACCACTTGGGTGGCTTTCTCCAAGGGGAGAATGGGGCTGATGGGTGGAAACGCTTGGATTTCACTCTCTAACGGGAGAGTGGGATCGATCGAGGATGGTATCGAATCGATCACTTGGTCAACTGGTTCAACTAAGGATGTGACTATATTGACAACTTGATCAACCGAATTGACCGACGAAGGGACCAGATTGATCATTCCATCAACTACAGGGGGGTTGAGAGAAATATTATGGTAAGTATCTAGAATTTGAGGTTGTGAAACAATCACGTCTTATAGTAATTTTGAGTCTTCATCCATACGAGGGAAAAGGTGAGTTAGATGACTCCCTTTGCATAACATACACGTGAACTTGACTCTACTTTTATTCTTCCCAACTGTATCGTGACTAGTTGACGGGAGGTCATCAACATGTTGTTCAGAGGCCAACGACTTGGACTGGAAGGGAGCTGTAGACCACTTCTATGAACTTGGATAGACCAGGGCAATATTTAGGAATATGGCTACCCTTATAAGTCTTGCAAGGGTTCTTGGGTTTACGAGATTAGGTTTTCTTGGCACCATCAACACTCTCTGCATGATTATCAATAACTGGTGGTTTTCCAACCTGTCTAGAAGCGGTTAGAAGTTTGGACCCTTGATTAATTTTATTCTTCTTAATATTCCTTTTCTTTTTCTTCTTATCCACCAGATTACTAGCTTTAGCACTTTCACTAGGCGAAGAAGATAAAAAAGAATAAGACCTTGCAGGTGAAGGAGGTGAAGAAGATTTGACTGGTGAAGAGGGTGAAGGATCAACATGAGGTTGATGTTCATGGGGGGAAGTGCTTACAACTGAAGCACTTGCTTCATTTGGGATTACCTGAGTGGAAAAAAACCAGACGGGTAACCCAATTGTGAGGCCTGGAAGTCTCAAAGTAGCGATGTGAGGAGGACCAACATTTCCGTAGGGAGGAAAGAAAAAAGGCTCCCCTGGAAAAGGGGTTCCTTTGTTGGTCATGCTGGGAATTGACGCCATTAAAACAAAGATCCAACCTAGAGTATGCTAGGGAAAAATAAACAACACATGCTAAAAATATAGGAAGCAAGCAAACAAACAAAACCTTCTCACACTGAACACACTAGTTGGTGATGAAATCCAACGTCACGAGAATAATGTAAGAAGGGATTGAGATAGAGCGGGTGGAAAAGTTATGTTGAAGACCTACTTAACGGACTTACGCCTTGGTGCAAGGTCCCACACATAAACATGGGTATACCCTCCAAGGAGCTTGAGTGAGTTTGGCCAACGTAGATTCCAAGTACCATGAAGACTTGCCCCTCCACAGTCACCTCGTGTAAAGACCCTAGAGAGAAAGGATACTAAGGTTACCAATTACGACAATGATGCCCGGGGAAATAGTCGACAATACGATCCACGCGCAAAGGCAAGGTATCTAGCCGCTAATCAACTCGAGAATATCCCACACATAAACGTGGGTATACCCTCAAGTGACCCCCAACAATATGCACAATCTCTACAATAAGGCCAACAAAGCAGGGTGAGTAACTCTGCCAGTCCTAATGCGACCTCATGATTGACCCTTATGTGAGAAGGGCTTCCTAGGACAAAGTGTAATAATTGGATTTCATCGCCCCCTAACTCAAGATTCTACGTTTGTTTATAGATTTGGAAAGTTATCTTTCACAGCTATTTCAAAGCCCTAAAACTAATCTAATGTAGGTTTGCTACCATAAAAAATAAAAATGTCTAATCAATTTTTATAAGCGCTTTATTTTTAAGGTTGTTGTTTACTCAAGAGGAAAATGGCGTGGACTAAATGATGTTTTGACCGACTTGAAAATTATGCAAAGAAATGAAAATGCAAATATTTCACTTCGATGAAAGCTATATTATGAGAAGGAGAAAACGCTTATCATTCCCAGATGCACAATGTCCCAACAAATTTATTAAACTCATGAATATCAAGCTCTTCAAGAAATGAGCCAAAGAGACTGTACACCATGCAATTTCACTACTTCAAATGCAAGGATGCCCCCAATCTAATGCAAAGCAAGAAATTAAAACTTTTTGTTTCAAATATAGTGAGCTTCTTCAAAATAAAAGAAACCCAAACAAATTTTCTCTTTTAACACGAACTATTCAGAAAAAGAAATGATCTTTCACTAAACATTTCTAAAGAAAAAAAAAAAGCTTTGTAACTGAAAGACACTCAAAGCAAGAGATCAAATCTTACAAAAGAAAACAAAGAAAAACCAAGAAAAGAATGGCTAAAAGCAGATTCTAAGTTGTCAAGTAGATTGTAAAAAGACCATAATCTATCTCAAAAACTAACCCCAAAACTAAATCAAAGATCTGGGCAAAGAGGAAAAATTTGATTGTCCCTCCAAAAACATTTCTACAGGAATCGTCACAGGCAGGAGTAACTACACAATGTGACGATCAAGGATCATTGCGGGCAGGGGTAACTACACAGTGAGACGATCAAGGATCGTCTTCGTAGGCAGGAGTAACTACATAATGCGACGATTTCTGAACATACAAAGGTTTTACAGGGATCGTCGCAGGCTGTAAAAATATAGGGTGCGACAATGATTGAAAACACAAGAAAAATGAAAAAAGGATAGGATTTCCAAATGAATTTTCAAGACCAGAGAGTCGACATGGATCACCCGATGAATCAACAGGCATGATACAAGAAGAAAAATCAAGGAAACTAGAATAACTAGGAAACAATCCATTCCCCAGTGGATTCACCAATTTTGTTATCAGACAAATTGGTAAGTGCGGACACAAACCGATCTCCCTAGTTTCACCTCAAAACTAGAACAAAAGAAGACAATATACTAAAATTTGCTTAGATTCAATTATCAAATAAGAAGAGGATCTAAAACATACCTTTTAAATGTTGTAGACCTAACCTCTCCAATGTGATCCCAACTCCGTCGTGAGGCTTATGGAGAAATATTTTCAAAGAAACACAAGCCAATAGAGACAAGAATAACAGAGTCTATTTGATATGAATCTATGTACGTGATCAAGGAATCATACAATATGGACAAATAACATTCATATAGGAAAGAAAAAAATATCTGTATTAAATAATGTGGAAGAAAGATACAACTAGATGCCTTGATGCTGTCAGGTTCCTTCCAACAATTCCTTTCTTCCCACACACTTCTCCAAGAGTTCTGAGACTATGGATCTAGAAATCACTCACAATCTATCTTGACAAATCAAATCTTAAAGCCACTATAACCAAGCTAACAATCTCAAGCCAAATTTCCAATCTAACTTTATCCATGAGAGATCGTCTCCTTTTATAAGCTGAAGAGGATAAGGTGAGGAGGTTAGGATGATCCCACTAAATCTAGAAAAGTGAGTAAGATCCAAATCGATCGGAGGCCACCTCACCATAGAAGCTTCTCCTTCTAGAAGCATCGAGAAGATGCTCATTTTTCCCACGTACGAAAATCGTCGCACCCTTAGAAATGAGCAAAGTGTGACAACGTCGTAGGATAGGCTTAGTACATCATACGGCAATATGGGATCTTCGCAACCATAGAACTAGACAGGGTGCGACGATCCTCCTTATTAGGGTTTCTACAAAGAAAAATATGATTTCATCTCTTAGGCAAAGTTATTCTCCCTTATTTCTTCAGGAATTCATGCCACTGATCCCTCTGAAGACAAGAGATAGGTTTACATCATTAACGGTCATAGGGATGATGAAAATAATGTGTAACAATGGCCATGGATATTGTCCCATTGATTAGATTCATTTTGATGTTTGACTACATTTTTAAAGGAATGATATTTTCTTTTTTTGAATAAATGAACTTGATTGTTAGTATGCACAACTCTGAAATTGTTTGTGAACAACTACAAGTGTGCAATGAAAATATGATGTGCATGAGAAATAACAATTTTTTGGCTGATTGAAGAAGAAATTGCAGGAAGAAAGGTCTTGGATGTGGTAGTTTTGTAATTCTACGAAGAAGACCAATGCCTTATGATTATAAAAGAGACAAACTGCTACGAGAAAGAGAACTCATACTTGTGAATATGGTTCTGTGTGGAATGGATCTAAAAATGAAAATGTGGAATTAGAAGTTTGTGGATAACAGATTTGAAAATTTTGATAAATTGATGATAGTATCTCATGGATTATTGTATACCTGTGATACATGTGAGATAAAATATCTATCTGAAGGGACATAGGATGATTGTTAAGCTAGAAATCATGGTAACAAGATACTTTTGTGACATGAGAACCCTTTGATAAGCCATGATCCCCATAGAATGCTATATTTTGGTGACACATGCTGAAGGGACTCTTTTGACAGAGAAAGGATGAGGGATGCCTCAACTGTAAGACTCGAGGAGGTCTCATAAATTCTTCTTATGTGATAAATCCCTAGCAAGGCAAGATAGATCACCTGATGGACTACATAGCAGAGAAGGGGATGCCTGAGCCTAGGCTTGGAGGGTGAGTCACCAAAAAGGAGAGGAGACTCCAATAATTTTTGTAATATGTTGATTTCAATCATGCACACAATGGGTATGTCAAGGAAAGCAGTG
This sequence comes from Picea engelmannii, assembly GCA_009831015.1. Lineage (NCBI taxonomy): Eukaryota > Viridiplantae > Streptophyta > Pinopsida > Pinales > Pinaceae > Picea > Picea engelmannii. The sequence continues at coordinate 19,362 of ML843953.1, read as the reverse complement.
AGAAAAGTTAACGAGACAACCATATGGATGTAGATCCATGAACTGCACATATAATAATTGTGCTAACTTGTGAATATTCCACTTGAATTTAAACAACAATAAAGTGTTTTGCATGAAATGATAACTAATATGCTTGTTGTTGAAAATTGTTGTAGGCATGTACTAAATTCGAAGAGTCTGGGAAAGGCACCGGGCCAAGAAAATGAAAATGATGTTGAAGTAGCTGAAATATGAAGTCATGGTAGGTGTTGCGGAAAAGAACACCGAGGAAGATGTTCCTTTAATGGGGAGGGGATTTTAACACCCATGTTTCCCCCAACCTATAATTAATCGCAATTTATGATTTCCATGCAATGGCTTGAAAATATTGTAAATGTATTATTTCTTAATTGTAAACTCCGACAATTGAATGATGAGTGAAGCCTTAAAGTACTGACCATGATATCACTAGAGGAATGAGGGGAGGTTCTATTAAGTTAAAGGACCCCAAGTCACCTTGCATAAATATTAATTGGAAGCATTCAAATTATTTTCCCTTAGCCTGGATAAGAAGACATGTCAGTTAATGAGGAGGGGTATGTAAGTATGGAGGGTTTTCAGAAGGGACAAGACACAATCAACTATAGAACAATAGGAAATATCACCATGACTCCCCAGGATTGACCCACGAGTAGCCTTCTGACATAAGAAACATGACGACAAGCCAAAAACCTACCTAATTCACATGTGCAAGAAAAGTACATAGAGAGAGGGAACTGGGGAGGAGTTCGGGCCTTGGAGGAAGAGAGCTACTGAAAAGAATGCATGAGGGCATGCCATAAAGATATCAGAGAACCCATAGAAGAGGAAGGGGGGAGTTGGAGCATAGAATACCCATAAAACCTGACTTGATCTAAGAGGTTTGCGAGCTTTATGCTGGGAAGGAGTCTGATAAACCTCGAAGAGGCCTGGGCTAGGTGGGTGTATGGAAAATATATACCTAGAGTAGAGTGAAGGAGAGTAACCTTCAAATATTACCAAGAACCTGAGAGAGATTTCCTAGTGATATCATGGCTTGGCACGAGGGTGGCCAAAATTCTAAAAGTGAATGCATCTAAGCCTACGGTTGGGTGGAAAGGAGAACACCCACAGTCAATTGGTCGGCTATCAACTGTAATAGATAAGTATTTCATAAACTATGTGTAATTGAATTGAAATGAATGATTGAATTATTGTACTTGAGCTATACATATACATACTTGATTTATAGTGATGATGCTTATTGTATTTGAAAACTCCCTTGTTTAAGTGATAACAGGATGGAAAGAACGATGCATGCCCTGCACAATTGAATACAAGCATTCTGTAATGTTCTATGATAAAAAGAATTGAACTTAAATTTATGGTTCCTGTGTGCTATATATATATGTAGACATATCGATCATTGTTATGGGAAAACCATCGTTGTGATGGGCGATTCGTGAATGGAAACTAGGATCATAAGTTAATAGTTGAATGCAAGGGAAAGAACCCAAAGAAAAATCCTTGAATTGTCTAGGTCCTGAATCATATGAAGAAAACCATGTTTTGAGCTCAAAGGAATCACAACCGCTGGATCGACGGAGCAAATAGATCCAGACCCTTTATTGGAGAAAGTTATCATTCCTGTAGAGAATGTACCCGAGTAAATCTTGACCGTTAATAATGAATTAACCCAGAATTAACCTCTGTCATAGATCATTGTGGTCTCGTTTAAGTGATAATTTGAAGGAGAGGTAACATCATCATGAGGTACCATGATGACCTAGAATGCCAACGTGTCCAAAAGATGATAGGTGTCATCTTGTGAATGGAAATAGATAATTGGCTGGTGGGCCATATCATACCCTCTTGGGGGAATTGTGTCTTAGACCTCTTTTTTAGCCTTAGATGTCTGACCAAAATTTTTAAATATCTCGACTGCTGATCGAAGTACATCTGGGATGTGATTTCGGTCATTGATTGACATGGAAAGCCCTTAGTCATTGACGAGAGGAGGGGTGACATCATGATAACGTATGATGATGTCATGAGCCTATGTGTACGAGAAAGCCACATGGAGGCCTGTATTTGGTCGAGGTAATAGGGAGTGGGTCCCTGTAGAGTTTAAGTATTGAGAAGGTGAGATAATGTGTCCACGAGTCCGCTAACCCGTAAACCTGACAAACTCACAAAATAATCTAAGTGTTGATACTTCTTGGATGAATTTATTGAAGAGAGGTACATAATCGTACGTCCGCATAGATGGAAAAGTGGTTAAGTGTTGAGACCCTTCAGACATAATTATGAAAGGGAGAATTGTTCTTTCATGAGTCTGCGAGTTTGTGAGTCCATGAGTCCACATAGATGGAAAAATAATCTAAGTGTTGAGACTTTTTGGGCGGACTCATGAAAGGAAGAATTATGCATTCGTGAGTTTGTGAGTTCATGTCAATGGAAAAATGACTAAGTGTTGAGGTTTTCGAATGAAATTATGAAGAGGAGGTACAAAATTGTATACCCGCTAGTCTACGTAGGTGAAAAAATGGTTAAGTGTCAATACTTCTCGAATGAATATATGAAACGATAATTATAGAATTATGCATCCACGAGTCTGCGAATCCATAAATATGAAAAATGGATAAATAACGAGACTTTTCAGGTGGACTGTTGAAAGGAAGCTACATAATTATGAGTCTGGGAGTCTGCCACCCGAGAGAGAGATTGTCAGAAGAAGGTTTGAGCGATGATGGTTGTAGGCTTGCGTGGGCTGAAATTCCACCATGGAAGGCTAGATTAGTGCCACGTCAGGACCATGGTGTCTCCACGTCAGTTGGCACGATCAATGACATGTCACGTGGATGCCACATGGTAGTAAGAGAGATGTTTCTTGTGTAAATCCAAGAACTTTGAAAGGTTATAAATTTAATTCCATAGATCAATTATGAGTTAATTTACCGTTGTTGGAAATCTTTTGATGAGAAAAGATGATGGAGATATGATAGAGAATATTTAAGGTCGATAGAAGAAACACAAATTTAATACCCCATTCCCTAAGAGGATACTTAGGGGTTGGGTCTATTACAACAGAGAGCACTTATATTTAAGTAAACCAATCACCAACTGGTTGCATACCAAGCACGTTCCACCCAATCATAGACGTTGTTGTTCCAAATATCAACAACAGGTCACTCCCGTGCTAGGGATATGAATCCACAAGGATAGGTTCCTGGATGACAGTCATCAATCAAGCTCTCATAGGTTTCTCAACACACAACAATCCAAATTATGCAAGATCTCTTCTCTCCATCCCGCGCCACCTAAAGACAATGAACCCCTTTAATTTCCATGTAGTCCCTTAGTTTGTCCACTTCTTTTCAGGGTTCTGGTGCATCTAGTCAAGAATATCCATGCTTGGACTCTCAGGATTCACTATTGTGAATAAAATTTAGTACATGCCAATGCATATTAGGAATACATACATCAATTCATGGTTGGAATACACCAACAATTACTACAACCAAAAAATGATGGCTCCTTTCCCAACAATTCATTTTTTTTTCTCAAGCCAAGATCAATGATGAAAGAGGAATAATGAGTGAAATAGTGAATGGAGAGAGTGAAAAAAATGAAGAGTGTGAACCCCCAAACATCCCAAATATGGGTTTATATATATATACTTGGAAATCAAGAACCACATGGCTTTCCCCAAGAAGCTCATGTAACAACTTCTCTCAACTAAAATAATTATGGGTAAATAAAATATAATAAAAATACTTAACCCCTTAATCCCCCCTCTCTTGTGGAATCATATGTTGATTAAGGTTGGTTGTTATTGATGTCAACCCTTGAATAAATCCCCGTAGAAAAAAGGTTTGGGTAATGGACCCAATATTGTTTGATGTAAATATGACTCACTATTGTTTTTTCATTGTTGATAAGAAGTAAATATGGATGAACTCCAAAGTGGTCCCCTTATGGTGAAAGCCCTCACGGGAAGACGCTTTGTGGAGTAAGAGAACCCATGCTTAATTGTGAAATAATGAGATGAAGGAAAGTGAATTTGTCAGGGACAATATCCTATATGGATAGTGCTTGTCATGTCATTTCCGGTGGTATTTGGAACATCACATAATTCCTCACGGTTAGAGAGTTATGGCCATGTGAAGTTGGAGACCCCAGGTTTGGGTAATGGACCCAAGTTTGTTTGATGGGTAACGGTATGAGTTATGATATATTTTCAGATAATAATATTCTATATGGATAATACATGTCATTCCATTTCTGGTGGTATGTAGAAGGTCACATAACTCCTCACGGTTTGAGAGTTATGGCCTTACGAAGTTGGAGGACCCTCATATGTCATCTAGAAGCCCCAAAAGGTCAAAGTAATCAAAGTGGTTTAAGAGA